>CATIWQ010226604.1:0-11702 GCA_949673415.1 Euphorbia schlechtendalii | reverse complement strand
AGTTTTAAAAGATATCGATCCCATAGGGAAGGACTAGCTCTAAAGATCAACAAGGAAGATAAAAGAAAGAAAATAAAATATATTGATATTTTGGATAGGAGGGTTAGAATGAAGAATGAGTTAATATAGATATGAAAGATTGGAGAATCTAAATATATAGATTTTCCCTACGAAATTAGAATAGCAGAGAAAACATGCAAGTTCAACAATGATGTAATGATTCACTAAACTAATCTAACAGAATCGGTTCAAAATACCCAGATGTTTAATTATTCACTACAGAGCAACACATGAAATAGCTTTTCTAAACCTAGTGCAAATGAATTAAGATAATTATATAAACCTAGACAACGTCAATACTATGCTTAGTACGGGTCGCTCTCACATAGCCAAATTTATCAAGTTACCATTCCAAAAATGTTGGCTCATTAAATAGTGTATATCACAGATCTAGTGATTATGCACGATATTGTTAACCCCGAAACTACTCTTAAAATTAACTCCAACGCATATAACTTGATTAATATAAAAGACTTAACACAAAATACACATTATAACACATAGACATATCGTAAACTTTAAAATAGAAAGTATAAGTAGAAAGTAAAGCAAAGTTGTAAGGTATGCAAGTGAAAGCTAAAGTTGATCAAACCGTATCCACTCTATAGTCTCGAGCGATTGTTGTATAAGTGTACATGAAAATCACTTATTAATAAAAGTTTTCATTCTTCAATATTCGTTTGTTTGATATTCGCAAAGAATAACATCCTAGCGGAGGTTCTGTACGGGCCGAGACCAAATTCAAATCAGACTCAGGAATTGCAGGATTTGACAACTCCCATTAAAGAGTGGATGCGGTTTGATCAACTTTAGCTTTCACTTGCATACCTTACAACTTTTCTTTGCTTTCTACTTATACTTTCTATTTTGAAGTTTATGATATGTTTATGTGTCATAATGGGTATTTCGTGTTAAGTCTTTTATATTAATCAAGTTATACGCGTTGGAGTTAATTTTAAGAGTAGTTTCAGGGTTAACAATATCATGTATAATCACTGGATCTGTGATATAACACTGCTTAGTGAGCCAACATTTTTGGAATGGTAACTTGCTAAATGTGGCTATGTGAGAGAGACCCGTACTAAGCATAGTATTGATGTTGTCCAGGTTTATATAATTGTCTTAATTCATTTGCGCTAGGTTTACAAAAGTCATTTCATGTGTTGCTCTACGGCGAATAATTGAACATCTAAGTGTTTTGAATCGAGTCTATTAGATTAATTTAGTGAATCGTAACATCTTTGTTGAACTTGCATGTTTTCTTTGCTATCATTATTTCGTAGGGAAAATCTATATATTTAGATTCTCTAATCTTTCATATCTATATTAACTCATTCTTCATTCTGACCCTCCTATCCAAAATTATCAATACATATTATTTTCGTTATCCTTTTTCCCTATTTGATCTTTAGAGCTAGTCCTTTCTTGTGGGATCAATATCTTTTAAAACTACATCGCAACTGTATACTTGAAGTTATCATCATTTTTCTATTTGATAAGAGGTACTGGCAACACCTATAATTTACGCGAACAAGTTTTTGCCATCATTAATATATAGCCAAACTCCTAGAGTAAAAGTTATTAAACTTATTAGTAGAAAAGTGGTGGACACCTATGCTTCAGTGATAGTATCCATCATGTATGTTATAGCATGCACTCGGTTTGACCTCTCACATGCGTTGAGCGTCACGAGCAGATTTCAATCTGATCTAAGTGAGAGTACTAGATGGCTATTAAAATTATCCTTAAGTACTTACGTAGGACTAAGGATATATTTTTGGTATATGGAGAAGGTGATCTCTCTCTATAGGGATACACTGATGTGAGTTTTCAATCTGACAAAGATGAATAGAAGTTCCAGTCAAGATATATGTTTATGTTAAACGGAGGGGTAGTTGTTTGTAAAATTTTTAAATAGGATACGATTATCGATTCAACCACTGAATCAGAGTACATAACTGCTTCGGAAGTAGCTAAGCAAGCTGTCTAGCTTAAGGAATTTATTGGTGATAACAGTGTGGTGTCCAACATTGTAAATCTAATAGCGTTCTATTGCTATAACAATGGGGCTATTGCTTAGGCAAGGAAACATAGTCTCATTAGAGAAATGGACATGTACACAGAAAACACCATCTCATTTAGGAGATAGTAGCTAGAAAGGATATAATCTTAAAATACATCCCAATGGATCAGAATCTAGTGGATGGGCTACTAAAGTCATTGACTCAGGTTATGTATGACTAGCATGTTAACGAGTAAGGCATGAAGCACATGGGCAATTAGCTCTAGTGCAAGTGGGAGATTGTTAGACTTGATGTATGCCCTATAGGTAATTAGGGCGATATATCTTAACTTGTTATAATGTACAAACAGTTTACAATTTTATTAATAATAATAAAGGCATTTTTATTATTTATCAGTGTTTGTTTAATTTATGTATCTCGCTGGTGTGAGCACGGGATTTTGTACCAGCTCTCGTGTTCGATGATGATGGTTTTTCGAGATTTTATCCTTGAATCACACAATTTTCGACCGTCCAATGATCTTCAAATGGGAGTTCTCCTCGTAAAAAAATAAATATTTCTGACCCTAAATAAATATTTAGGATCGTTAAAAAAATATTTAAATACCTTATGTGAAAACTTAAAGGTTTAAAATATTTTAAGGACCTAAATAAAGTTTTAAGGGTTTAGAATAATTTAATTAAATTATTTTTTTATAAGAATATATATAAGGAAAAAATTGAAAAAGGAAATAAAGAAAGGAATAAAAAAAGAAAGGAAATAAAAGAAATGGAAAAGATATAATAAAAAAAAATAAATAAATGTAGATAGGAAATAAAAATGGTACTTAAATAGTACTACAATATGAACCAAATGAGTAATTGAAGGGGTGAACTTCCCCCTACAAATAGAGTGACTTTTTAACACAAATGCACCGGAAAAAAATTCAAAAATATAATTTTCTCTAAACAATGACAAATAAATTTTTACAAAAAAAAATATTTTTTGTAGATAAATAATTTCGACTTTTTCTACATTTTCTTTACTTTTTTCATTGATATATTTGGATCTAAAATACGTTTGGATCCTGAATTTTATTATTTTCAAATCAAATTTCTTCTATTTTCTTCTTATAAAAATCCTCAGATATCCTCGGATCTAAAACAAATTTAGAACCCAAGTTTGATTATCTTTAAGGATAAATAAACAATTATTTTTCCACAAAAACACAATTACAAAAACGAACGAGGAACACTCCCGGGGATCAAACGAATACGTCGAAGTGGATTCTTACCGAAAGGGTAAGCCTCTGAGTTCCTAGAACTGCTAATCTTGTGCTTATTGTATTCTTCTTTGTTTCAATTTCACATTTGGACCTAGGAATATTTTTTCCTCTTTTTTATTGTAAATATTGTTGTAATAATTCTCATTCATATTTTATTTCTTTATTAATGGAAATTCATGTTAGAATACCCCCACGAAGGGAATACAAATTATTCCAGGATAACAAGCCTCACACTTTGCCATGCTATCATTTTCACTAATAAAAATTGACTAACATATGTGTAAATAAAAATGAATCATTTTTATTTAAAATAATAACTTTAAACCGTCGAAAATTTTAATTGGGCCACACGAGCCTTCTCAAAATTAAATCGAACATATGTGTCATATCTTGTGCTAACCTTTATGGATGCATGATTAGATGTATGCCTGGGATTTTATTTTCCTTCGGGTATCGCATTTTAATTATTTTTGGAAAATGTAATTAATAGATTAGGAGGGTGGTTGCATCCCCCGAGGTTATGTAACCTTTAATCTTTACTTTTCCGCATTTATTTACCGCTTTGTGTATGGATTTACTACTTTCCACATATACGCTGAATCATGCATATAAGCTCGAAAAAAGACTTAAGTGCGAATATGCACAATTAAGAAATAAGGTTTTCTATAGATGTAATATAATGTGATCACATAAGAAATAAGCAATTTATCCCAAACCCAAATCTCTGTGTCTTAGTAGACCGTCCCCCAGATGTTAAGCCTCATAGGACTCTAATCCTTGGAAAGAGCTAATCCAGGTGGCGACTCCACGCAGTCATTCACGCGCTCTCGGCCCATCCCTCCATGTCGTTTGCTCAGAATGGCGACTCTATTGGGGACTTTTCTAAAAACTTGATTTTCTTAAAGATTTTGGATTTTTGATAAGTGCCGAAAATTATTGATCACATTATTCTATTTTCTCTTTATAATGACATATTTATAATTTCGCATTGCAATAGAAGGGATTAGCCCATAAGTCTAAGGTACCACTATTACCGCGAAGCTTTCTCTCCTACTAATCTGCCTCCTTGAGAAAAGATAGTACTTGAGTGGGTGGAGCACTTGTTACCATATCGCATGTACCTCCCTCATTAGAACCCATTTGGGGAGAGGTTTGGAGTGTATTTTAGTGCAACAAGAACCTTCTACATCAGCAATCCATTTACAAACCACATGTAAATAAACCATAGGTATTTTCCCTAGGGTGTTACCCAACAAACGACCATGCATTATGTTTTCTTGCAGGTGCGCTCCTTAGTATCTTCATGGTACTAAGATGAACCAAACTTAGGATAAAGACTAGCCAAAAACCCTACTCTCGGGAGTTGTATGGTTGGAAGTTTAGTTATTGCACTCTTTGTGCTATGTACTTATTATTGTACAAATATCATGCTAACCATGAATTTTAGTGGAGACACTTGAACGCACACACTCATAATGTTAATATGATGTAACATAACATCTTCTCATCATCATACTTAGGATTAGTTGCACTCGAGATCGTGTCACCCTAGGACAACATGAAACCACTTACATACATGAAGCATCATTCACCCCAATTTGCATGATGTCCACTTGACATCCGACACTCAAACAGCAAGGGGCAATAATATATTCCACAAATTACCTTTGAGATGTCCACTCAACATCCGATTCATAGCCCACACAGGGTAATCGCACATGCCACATAGCCTAAATGGGGTAAATACCTACCCAAATCACATTTTTTCCCACATCACATGATGTCCCTGCTGACATCTGAACCTAGGCCCACACGAGGTGAAATTATTTCAAAAATGTTACCTTACCTAATCTTCAAGGGTATACACTTCATACTCGAATCATTCACCCACACGGGGCTATAATTCATGCATCACCACATGCCCTCAAATAGCAATAACCACACAGGCATCCGAAACTCCACCCTAATTGGGTAAAATAACCAAATCATTCATTAGATAGTTACATACGGTAGTTGTTTTCATTTCATTAAGGTATGTCACACCACTGACCCAAAGTCAATTTGACCTCCTCATTCTATGAGACCTAGTCATAATACGAAACCTCAAACTTTTGACCTATTACCACACAGGTAGCTTGGTTACCTCATATACATAATTCACGTTACGATATCACATAGGCATCATATAAACCTCAAATCTAACCCTAGATATTGGATTTTCATCTTTTACCTATTTTCATCTTTACCTAACAACTAACTTGTTTGTTTCAAATGGATTGACATACATGTTATTTCACGTCATGGCATGCTAACCCCTTATGAATGCAGCCATAACATTAAACATCTCATGCATTTCTCGCATCATGAATCATATCACGAATCTTACATGCACAGTATGATCTCTTGCTTGTGTATCATAGTTTCGAAAAGGCCTGCTCATCTCTTGGTTAGTGTTTCTCCGATCGCGGCCAGTCTGGAAGGGGTTTCGTACACTGACTCAAGTGAGGACTCGGGTTCCGAATCAGATTCTGTTTAGCATACTACTTTCATGGCAAATCCACAAGAAGAAGGTGCAGGGGAGGATCATCCTATCCTTACGGGATAGAATCCTCAACAGTCATATCAATCATCGGTGAGCACCGAGATCGCAGATGCCTTGACTGCCTTTGCCAATAGTGAACAGCTAACATCGCTCATTGCCAACACGTCGGGAGAGCTCAGAATGTAGTGTTCAGCCCAGAGGTCACTCTCAACAATGGCGGTCTAATTAGATGACCTGAAATAGGGGGATCTCCTACCTCGCATGCAGTGCACCCAAATCTTACTACCTTTTAACAGTTTGGGGTAGGACAAAGTCAGCTGAACCAGGCTCAATTTGGGTAGCGAGGATTAAACTTCGCTAATCCTTTCCAATAGCAATCTGGTAACCAATTCTTCCAGGGGTAGCCTGGCTAGCCAATGTTCGCACCGAGACCTTTTTATCAAGGAATGACCCAACAGCATATTCCTAGCTGGAGTACATCGGTTACTCATAGTTCCAAACACCTCAACTGCCAATTTTGCGGGATATCCACAAGGGCAATATGGTTTCTATCCAAACATTGGGAATGCCATCCTCTAATAACTAGGCATGGCAGAATTGTGGTAACAGTTCTTAGCCACTCATGGTGGTCATCTAATGAACACATACCCTGCGCAATCGGTGATTGGGGATGAAAATAGCTTGCCCCGGAACTTTGCAATACTGCAATTTGAAAAGTATGTGGGATCTGGCAACCCGCGTGCCCACTTAACGCATTATCAAACTATGATGAGAGCATTAAAAGTTAGCGAATGGATGATGGCTAAGCTCTTTGTCATCACCTTGGGCCACCTAGTCAATGAATGGTACAGCAACCTTCCACTAGACATAGCTACTAATTGGAATAGCCTTACTCAGGCTATGATGGGGCATTATGGTTTCAACTCTCAAATGGAAACCACAATGCAACAATTGGAGGCTATAAGGCAATTGCAGGGTGAGAGCTTTAAATCATACTATACGTGTTGGATGGCCAAACAAGTCAGGCTTAGAGCTCGCTTAACTCTATCGGAGATGATAACCAAGCTTCTGGATAGTGCACTACCATCATACAGGAACAAGTTTAGGTTAGATATCTTTTCTAGCTATAAAGAAGTGTTTGAAAAGGTGGACAGGATGGAGCACTTTGATTCCATAGATACATCTGAGGGACACTAGCATCAATGGATGATTATGTAATAATTTAGCTTTTAGCTACTTTGCCCGTAAGTCTTTTGAATTATTTTTGAATAAATTGAACTTTGTTTACTTGCTTGATAATCTATCAATGACATCACGCATTCTCATAAGCATACACATAATGTTTTTAGCACATGTGATACATCATGTCTTGAAATTAATTTGGGCATAAATGGATTCCTCAAAGTTACTGTAATTTCAAATGATTTGACTCTTGAGAGAAAGTGAGAGATAAACACATGTACTTAGATAATGTGTGATAGCAATTGCTTCATCCTACAAGGATGAAAGATCAATGGAAAGATCTCCAAGCATGAAACGTCCACTGACTCAGTCAATCAAGGGAACGAAGCATGCAAAGATCAAAATGATCAAAACCAGAATAAGGGAAAAATGTCGACAATGCAAGTTGAGACCAAACAACTGGCCCAATGTCACAAAGAAGAGGTTAAATCGTTGAACATGTCAACAACTCCATCACCACCATTCGTGGGGCAATCAAACAAAAGTCAATACTAAAGACAAAAAGGAGTCAAATCATTGAACATGTCAACAACTATTTTGCACAACTCACTACCATTTGTGGGGAAATCATTACACCATTGAATAGTTGAACTCGAAAGGAAACATTGATGATCAAGACCCATCATCACATACACCTCAAGCCAACAAAGCAGCATGAGCACCAACCAATCTATCAGAAAAGCTGAACGAAACAACAGTTGAAGTCATGGACATGGACGGCAATCGATCTATCAATCAAATCAATTAAGTCTTACATAATTACTATCACGCATAGGTGAAAGAAATAAATCGATAAAAAGCAGTACCAAAAAAAATAAATTTGTAATTAACCTATAAATTAGCACTCGGTTATTTGAGTAAAAACTAGGGCTTCTTTTCAAAATAGAAAAAGAACAATCCGCTGAGTTGAAAACCCAAAAAGGGCAGCTTAGGCAAAACTTAGGACATCGAGAGATCACATTGGTTAGAAAACCTAAGAGGGCTAATCAATGGCAGGAGTCAAATCATTTGAAACATTTATACTCCTGTTAAGTTCATCATGAAATTGTCATTTTTGCGAAATCTTTATGCATATGATTATTTTGATTGCTTGCATGCCAATGGTAGAATATCGCAAGTAAACATCCAAAAAAATGAAAAAGTAAAAGAAAGAAAAATGAGTCTACTTGATTGAAAACCTAAAAAGGCGGTCCAGTCAAAAATTAAGACAAGGTTCGATGGATTGAAAACCCGTAAGGGCGGTCTATGCAAAAATTAGGACCAAAGAAATATCAAATTCATCATCTGTTCCTCGGAACAGTACATGACATCATTTACCTCCAACACTTCAGGAAAATAGCTTCTAAGCGATCATCACCACCATAATGCGGGGTCAATCACTCATCTTGATCTTCCTCAAACCAGATTCAAGCTCTGAATTCAAATATGATTCAACGAACCCCCATGGTTGTCACTCTGAGGATGTCATCCATGGAATCCCCAAGAAGACAAATCCTAGGGGCAACCATGCACTAGCATAAGAAAAGGCTCTTCAATGAATGAAGCCCACAACACCTACAACAGATGAACATACATCATATGATAAATATTGTTCATGAATCAAAACATGCATACATTACATACGCATCATGTTATTTATAAATAAAGACGATGCCAAACTCGGGCAACACTGTCCCAATAAATAAGAACCTCCACCTCCATATGAGGAACCTACAAACAAGATGTCCCACTCAAGCCTAAAGTCAATTCAAGCCTATTTAGGTTTTGCAACATTGCAATACCACAAAGCCTCCAAAACAACAGAGAGGTTTTCGGGACACCCCCAAATTTCTTATCAAACTCATTTCTTCCTCATGTTTTAATTTTTTTATTGAAGGGGAAAAAATTTTTACTTCGCATAAACTTAATCAAATAATTAAAATATGCATCATAAAATGTATTAACATACACATTTTTCTCTGATTTTTCATAGGAAGCAAGTCAACATCCTATTGAAGAAATTAAAAATACAACCAAAGAAGGAAACGGTTATTGTGATGGCTGAAGAAAGTAACAGTTACATTTTCCAACCGAAGAAAGAAATAGTTATCTTCAATAGGTTTGCTTTTGAAATGGATTTAGGTATCCTACCCCGGCAGTTCCAACAGAAAAAATCAACCGAAGGTCAACTCACAAGGGGCATACAATGACCATAACCAAAGAAAGAAATGGTTGTCCATTATTAAAAGGACACTGCAAAAAGAAATGGTCGACCCGCCCGTAAGGGGCACCAAGTACCTAGGGTTCCAAAGAAGGAAACAGACAACCCTATGTGGACACGGTGCCAGAAAGGAAGGCCGATGTCATCAACGATCGAGGATAAAGAAATCACCAGCCGCACCGGTTAGGTATTTTTTCAATCCCTCCACTCCATTTCATGTCATCATACTGGTTATACAACCAGCGATGATCACACAAGGGGCAGCTATGAGCACGGGATTTTGTACCAGCTCGCGCGTTCAATGATGAGGGCTTTTCGGAATTTTTTATCCTTGGATCACAAAATTTTCGAACGTCCAATGATCTTCAAATGGGAGTTCTCATAAAAAAATAAATATTTCAGGCCCTAAATAAATATTTAAGCTCTTAAAAAAGTATTTAAATGCCTTATGTGAAAACTTAAGGGGCATAAATGGAAAATACATAATAAAAAAGGAAATAAATAAATGTAGATAGGAAATAAAAATGGTATTTGAATAGTACTAAAATATGAGCCAAATGCTTGAAGGGGTGAACTTCCCCCTATAAATGGAGGGACATTTTAACACAAATGGACCGGAAAAAAATTCAAAAATATAGTTTTCTCTGAACAACGAAAGAGAAATTTTTACAAAAAAAATATTTTTTCTAGAGAAATAGTTTCGACTTTTTCTACATTTTCTTTACATTTTTCTTTGATTATTTTTGGATCCAAAACACATTTGGATCCTGAATTTTATTATTTTCAAATCAAATCTCTTCTATTTTCTTCTTCTAAAAATCCTCAGATATCCTCGGGTGTAAAACAAATTTAAAACCCGAGTCTAATTATCTTTAAGGATAAGTAAACAATTATTTTTCCACATAAACACAATTACAAAAAGGAACGAAGAATGCTCCCGGGGATCAAATGGATACGGCGAAGTGGATTCATACCGAAAGGGTAAGCTTCTGAGTTCCTAGAACTGCTAATCTCGTGCTTATTGTATTCTTCTTTGTTTCAATTTCACATTTGAACCTAAGAATATTATTTTCCCCTTTTTTATTGTAGATATTGTTGAAATAATTCTCCTTCATCTATTATTTCTTAATTTATGGAAATTCATGTTAGAATACCCCCACGAGGGGAATACAAATTATTCCTGGATAACAGGTGCTAGCTAGGTTTTGACTCTACTGACTCTGAGGATTTATATTTTATAAAGAAGCCAAAAACCTTGTCTCCCTCTTTCCTACCGATAAGATAAGAGTTCAAAATACGAACAGGTGTTGTCAATACCGCTTATCTAAATAGAAAAATTGTGACCACTACAAGTATACAGTTACGATGTAGTTTTAAAAGATATCGATCCCATAGGAAAGGAACCAATTCTAAAGATTAACAAGAGAAATGGAACAAAAGAAAATAATGTAATTTACTTTGGAGGATTGGAATGATGGATGGATAGACATATGTATGAAAGATTAGAGAAGATAAAAAGTATATAGATATTCCCTATGAAAAAGTATAGCAAAGAAAACATGCAAAATAATCAAAGATATTACGTACAATAGATTAATTTAACATATTTGGTTCTAGACACTTAGATATTCAATTATTCACCGCAGAGCAACACATGAAATGACTTTTCTAAATCTAGTGGCAACACATGAAATGACTTTTCTAAATGATATTACGTACACTAGATTAATTGAAATGCTTTCTTTTCTTTTTTTCACTCATTAAATGGTTGCAGTTTCTGCTTCATACCATTCCTCACCTTTTGCATAACTCATTTTTTATCCTCTCTTTCTTTTGATTTTTTCTCTCTTAATACCCTCATCCTTTATTGATCAATTTCAAATTATTATGGCTATAGTTTCCCAATACTTTAAACACACTCAATACTTATAAGACTTATTCGAGATTTGCATATAAAACTCATAGTAAGAATACTATTAGATATTACTCCACTTAAACTTATCGATAGCATTAAACTAAAACTATACAACTTATACTAATTTATGTTGCATTGAAATGTTAATTGAAACTTACTTAGAATGTTTCTTTCGAATGTTACTCACCACTCATCTTGCTAAATTAATAATTGTTGTGCTAATAACGCTCAAATTTAACATGCGCTCAAATTTGAAATAAAATTTTGTCTGAAGTTTGCACTAACATCAAACTTGTAATACCTAACACTCAATATAACCTTGGACAAATGTTAGTATAGTATAGGTATGGATAATTTATAAATAACAATAAATCAAGAAAAATTTTCAATGTCTTCTATTTTTTTCCTTTTATTTAATTTTTTTTGGATTATTGGGATTTACAGTTGCCCCCCCC
>CATIWQ010226588.1:0-12940 GCA_949673415.1 Euphorbia schlechtendalii | reverse complement strand
TATTCGAGAATAGCATATAAAACTCATAGTAAGAACACTACTAGATATTACTCCACTCAAAACTTATCGGTAGCATTAAACTAAAACTATATAACTTATACTAATTCATGTTGCATTGAAATATATATCGAAACTTACTTGCAATGTTGCTATTGAATGTTACTCACCACTCATCCTTGCCAAATGCAAAATTTTATGCCAATCTACTAAAGCGATCACACTCTCAACGTGCGCTCATACTCAAAACAAAAATTATTGTTCGAAATTTGCAATCGAACTTGTAATACCTAGCACTCACAATAACCATGGAACATATGTTAGTATAGTATAGGTATGGATAATGTATAAACAACACAAAAATAAAAAAAAATTATTCTTCAATTTTATTTAATTTTTTTGGATTTTTCGGATTTTATACAAATGCCCCCACACTAGAGAACACAATGTCCTCATTAAAAGAGACTTAACTAAAAAACGAAAAAAGAAAAACAAGCACACAAAACAAACAAAAAAACAAAAAGAAAAAGAAATTTGAACCCGGTTATTTTCATTCTTCTGAACTTGAATCTGGAGGACTTGGTGAGATATCCAAATTCTTTTTTCGAAAGTACGAACTCAACTTGCGGTTCAAAGAAATGTTGGATTTTGTGAATTGACGAACATCTTGTTGCATGGAAGCTATATCAAGGTGTGCTTGATTGACATCATTCACAAACTTCCCTCTCCAAGTATCTTCATTATCATGTGTATACTCCTGGAGGCTTGTCTCGTTTCACTACTTCTGATTTGAACTTCTTCAATGCCTTCGTCGGATTGGTTCTCTCGAGAAGTAGATCCTTCTATCGGTCTTAACTTCTTAACCCTTACTTTATACAGTAAAAACGTAAATTTCCCTTTCTCTTCCTTAACTAATCCCGCTCTCTTCATGTAAACTCCTCCCATAAAGTTGAACTTCTCTCTAGGACTATATTGGTATGGCAGTTGGTTCTTTGCTCCCAAAATAATTCCACAAATTGTATATGCACCTCCAACTCTATTGTAGTAAGAAAGTGATGGATTCCAACATGTACATCTGAAACTTTGGTCTTAATTGCAAAACTTCACACTCCAATACAATCAAATCTTTCATCGACACTTTGGTAGTCCCATGTCGGAAGAAAAGACTTTTAGAGACAAACTTGTGCAGGTAAAGAAGGCTGTTACTCAATATGTTCTTGTTGGATGAGTTTTTGACATCGTACGAATCCAATCCTGTTAACTCAGTCCATACACTCGCTAGATCATAATTGTCTTCCTTTTCGATCTCTTCATAGGTTTCTCCAAAACCAAACCACTTAATCAAATCCATTAAGTTGAACTTATACTCATTCCCTTCATTCCTAAATTTCCTTTTGAGAAAATTCCCATCCTCCGTAACAGTAACCAAAAATTCGAGGACCCATTCCTCATTAAACGGGAAACGCACATTCACAAAGCTTTCCAACCCAAATAGCGAGAAGTATTCCTCTACTTCTGCATGTATTCGAGCATTAATTACAAAAGTAGGATCATAGAATAGTGTACCTTGGAAATCAAAGTTCTTGATCCTTATGTATCTCTCAACTTCTTCTTCACGATAGATCGAAAAAGGGCATTCATACTTGGCTTGTTGATTGACCAATTTGTTCTTTCCCTTGGTTGTTGCTGATTTCTTTGGAGCCATTGAAATTTAATTCAAGAATTTGAAAGAAAGGTTTGTGTTTTGATTTTGGGAAAAACAGAGAAAAATTGCTTTTCAAGAGATAGAAGTTGTGTAAAAGAGTGATTGATTTGTGAAAATCAACTAGGAAAATAGTTACATATATATAGGAAATAGGGTATGCTCCTTTTTCAACATATATATTTCCAATATAACTATTAGAAAAAGAGACGTTCCAACAATAACTGCTGTGAAATTGCGCATGTCGCGATCACGAAGGATTATCGAAATCGTGACTCTTACTTAGACAGAAACAGAATGTTTTGACAACTCCATTCACGAGCACGAAACAAGTCGGGAGCATGAAATGTTTAGAATTCAAAAACTTTTCACTTTTCTTTTATTTTAAAACAACACTAACTTAAAAACAAAAACAAAAACAAAAATAAAAATAAACTACTATATATATATATATATTGGACAAGATAAGAGATTTAAGTGACAATGGAGTTTCCCAACCCCTTGACTTTAAATTCATAGATTAAATCTAACTTGACAACTTCTTGAATGCAAGCATCAATCAAGTTAAGTTTCATGCATATGTCTTCATCCATTGGATATTTATAAGCCTTATCCATATTAAATTCAACAGTATCGTCACCTATCCTTAACTTAATTTTGCCTTCTGACACATCTATCAATGCTTTACCATTATGCATAAAAGGTCTTCCTAAGATTATAGGGCATTTTTCATCATATGCAAATCTAGCACAACAAAGTCTATCGGAAAAACAAACTTATCCACTTTAACTAGCACGTCTTCTATTATGACATAAGGACGTTTAATAAACTGGTCGGCTAATTGCAAGACCATATTTATCCTTTTAATTTCATCATTAAGCTTCAACTCTTTGAAGATCGATAAAGGCATAAGATTTATACTAGCCCCAAGATCACACAAACATTTTGGAAAAGAAATGCTTTTAAGTTTACACGGTATTGTGAAACTTTTCGGATCTTTAAGTTTAGTGGGCATTGTAGCAGTTATTATTTTGCTACAATCTTCAGTTAAAAATACTTTCAATATTCCTTCTAAACTACGTTTACAAGATAAAAGTTCTTCAATAAACTTATCATTTGAAGCAATGCTGGCTTAATTTCGAACTGATTTGCGTTAATTGGTGATCTAGTAATTCCCTGATTGTTACCGCTGATGGTCGGAATGACATAATCCATGAGCCTTGGTTGAAGTTGATCATGATTTGGTTAATCTTGGTCAGCCATCCTTTTTCTTTGTCTCTTATTTATCCATTTTCTGCTCTTAACAAATCGTTCTATTTCTAATTCAAAAGACACCAAACTTTCTCCCGAACTATGCATACTTGGCTTGAAGTTGATCATGATTTGGTTGATCTTGGTCAGCCAACCTTTTTCTTTGTCTCTTATTTATCCATTTTCTACTCTTAACAAATCATTCTATTTCTAATTCGAAAGACACCAAACTTTCTCCCGAACTATGCATAATTGGCATGCACATGCTAGAAAGAAAATTCAATGAATAAGCAAGAAAAATATATTAATAACAAAATATAAATACTTAAAACAAAAAATAAAAATGAAAAAAATAAATCCAATTGACACATAAATATAATTGCCCGTTCTTCGGCAATTTGATCCCTAGAACGCACTTGCCTTTCTCGGCAATAGCGCCAAAAACTTGTTCTCAACTTTTCTACTGATAATATAAAATTTCTAAATATGAACAGGTGTTGTCAGTATAGCTTATCAAATAGAAAAATGATAATAACTACTAGTATACAGTTGCGATATAGTTTTAAAAGATATCGATCCCACAGGGAAGGAATTCGGTTCTAAGAATCAACTAGAGTTACGGAACAAAAGAAAATAAAATAAGTTGAAGATATTGAATGATAGATTGATGAATGGACAGAGGCATGAACAGATTAGAGAAGATGAAAAGCATATAGATGTTCCCTAAGAACAAGTATAGTAGAGTAAAATATGCAAAATAATAAAGAATGTTTTATACACTAGATAACTTCAACAAACTCGTATCTAGACGCTCAAATATCCTATAATTCACCGCAGAGCAACACATGAAATGAATTTTCTAAATCTAGGGTAAACGAATTATGAAACTAATAAAAACCTGCACAACAATAATACTATGCTTAGCACGGTTGTGAAATCGTACTAAGTTGTGAAATCAGTGAGAGGAACGATTAATTGGTTTAACCGAATTAATTATTCAAAGGAATAATGAAAAGATAAGGAAATATAATCAAAACAAGCAAGGGAATTTTCCCGTTGCAAGTGGGCCCCGAAAAGAACATGGGTTGTTCGAGGTGGGGCCCGTGCGGCTGCCTCGCTGCCCATGGCAATGCTTGCATGGGCTTACAGCGGCAAGCCAGCTAGCGCAGGCCACAAGCCCAAGCTTTGCGGCATATTCCCTCATGTAGCGAGCTAGTCAACCCACGAATCACCATCACCCCGCGTGGTTGATCTGCTATACATGGGATGGGTTTATCCCATCCCATTTAGAGTTAGAGGGGGAGTCCAACACTAACTCATTTTTCCCTATAAATAGGCTTTCAAAGCCTCATTAATTTACACACACCAAAAAGCTTTGAGCTTGTTTTCTCTCTGATTTCTTTTTCCTCTTCTTTTGTTATGCGAGATCCTCCACGAGTTTCTCCAAACAAATTGAAGAGTTCTTTAGAAGGCTCTAAGTTTATGTGAGCCTTCGATTTTGGATTCTCGGGTTGATTTACAAGTAGTCTAGCAACTGCTATTAATCGACGGGTTTTACCTCTTCGAGGTTTTAGTCGGTGAAGATCCATGTGGATCAATTCATAGAGGCTCTCCTAGTTTGGAAGCTTGTGCCGTAGAAATTACTTAAAGAGAACGCCACTACCAAAAGAGAGATCAAGCACGCATCAACTGGTAATTCTTTAATCTTTAAATGTTAGGTTCTTTTATATGTTTTATAAACCTAACAGCATCTATGGAACATTTTAACCTAGATTATATCAATCATGGTATGCTTAGGAGATCCTCAAGTTAATTTTAAGTTTTTTATTTCCGCCTTGCAACCTATGCATGTTCAATTACTGTCTTGATTAACCAACAGTGGTATTAGAGCTTGCCTTATGCTATGCATGATTGATTATAATATGTTAAAATGTTATTTTCTATGAATTGATTAAAGTATGCTATGCATAACTTTGGTTTCAATTCCTGTTATAGAAAATGATGTGATAACTAGATTAAGGTTTAGCTCAAACTTAGTCTAGGTGATTATCATATAAAATTAGCAATGTTTTACCACACGAGTAAATGCTTTTATTAAGGGTCATCCTGTACTTCACTTAATTAAAGAATGAAATCTTTAAATCATAATTATCCGTGGTATAACGAATCAAAGTGCCCATGATAATTTTGGCCAGTAATGGACAAGGCTACTTATTCACTTCAAAGGGGGCCTCTCCTGCCTGGAAATTATCATTGGCATTAGATTCAAGTATACCCAAGGGATGTTTATGACTTAGTCAATTTGTAGTATGGGAATTTATTCCGCATATGGTTTTACAAACGTGGTTTAAGTTGTTAAAATTAAAACATGTAGACATAAGTGCAAAAACTTAAACCTGGACCTTGTTTGTTTTGCGTGCTAGGTGGAGTATTGGCATAATGGAATGATTATGATATACCAGTCAGAAAATGTTTTCCTTAGAGATAATAATTTTCAATAGCCCGGAATTATTATTTTATAATCATATCCATCGTATAAGACCTAGACTAAGGCGAGACTAGTGGCACCAATAAAATCCCTACAACTATATTAAGGTGAAAAAATGTCTTCCCATTATAAGTCGTGATAGAGCCTTATTAATGGATGTAAGCACAAGTACAACATGCCTTCCCTTAACATGTTCTTGGTCATGAGACTAGATGGGGTTAGTGCCTTAACCAAAGAGGGTTAGTTGTCTATATTATTGGAGCTAATGCTAAATTGGAGACACATTTGAGGAGACGTACAATTGGGTATGCACGTGTCGAGAAAGAGAACTCAAATAGATTAACAATTGCAAGAGATGCAAATGGATGGGTTCAAACCATGGTTATATTGTTATGACATGACCTGATGCTACCTACTAAGGAAAATTGGTTCAACCAGATTTCCCGAATTTAAATAGAAAGGGCTATTTAAATGTTGATAAAATAGTAGGAAATCATGTATTTAATTAAAGACCTTATATCATGTTTAAACATATGCTAATGTTTAAACAAATTCTATCTTATATCTAGGTTGAATAAAGAACACTGATACTAAAAATGCATCCAATCGACAACCATTTTTTCAAATGAGACAATTTTCATGAGTGGTTCGAGTGTGTGGCAAGGTTCCTAAAGAGCCTTGACTTGGATTATGTTTTGGATAATCCATACCCCGAATCCCTCGGAGAAGATCCATTTATTTATCAAATCGATAAGTATGTGAAGCATAAAAGGCATTGTGATTTCGCAAAGATTTTCATGGTCAACACAATGCTTCCAAGGTACAGGGATCTTTGCAAAAATATGGACTTAGAGTCAATAATTATGCAGCTTGTAATCATAGATGAATTTGAAACATTCATGCTATCCACAAGTCTAGGGGTTAACACCTCAGCAGTTGAGTTTGCCATGACTGTTTATGATAAATCTGAACATATAAGGATATTGGGAATTATTTATGATAAAGAAACCTTAAAACAAATTGTATTGAAAAGTCTACCTCCTAGGTATGAAAATTTCAAAACAAATTTGTATGGTATCGATGATCATTGTAATTTTTTCGAAATGGTGGACTTATTAAAACAGTATGATATACAGTTTAGAAATAAACTTGAGAATCAACTTTTTGCTGAGGATCAAAAG
Organism: Euphorbia schlechtendalii; assembly: GCA_949673415.1. Classification (NCBI taxonomy): domain Eukaryota; kingdom Viridiplantae; phylum Streptophyta; class Magnoliopsida; order Malpighiales; family Euphorbiaceae; genus Euphorbia; species Euphorbia schlechtendalii. Next base: position 6,321 of record CATIWQ010226588.1, on the reverse strand, counting down.
ATAAGAAAGTCTAGAACTTTCAAGGTCAAAAGAAGACTCATGAAACATGCCAAAATGAAACGCAGGTTAAGAGCTCGGATTTCTGAACAAGTGAAGAAGAAGCCAAGTCAGGCATCTACTTCAGGTATGTTCATGATAGAGAGTTTCTCTACAATTCCCTATGAGTCTACTTAGGTATTAGATACTGGTTATGGTACTCATATCTGTACTTCTGTACAGAGATCGCGGAATAGTAGGAGGCTTGCAAAGAGGGAAATGGACCTAAAAGTTGGAAATGGAGCATGGGTTACTGCAATAGTTGTAGGGACATATAGCCTTCATTTACCAAGTGGCCTAGTTTTAGTTTTGAACAATTGCTATTATATTCCAGCTATCACTAAGAATATTATTTCTATTGCACTTCTAGCAACGGAAGGATGTGAAATTTTATTTTCTCATAATAAATGTCAAATTCAGTGTGACAATATTCTTTATGCTTATGGAATATCTTTGAATGGCATATATGTTCTAGATACTAAAACTAAAATTCTAAATGTGAACACTGTTAAGAAATCGAAGTTAGATAATGAGAAATCCTCATACTTATGGCATTGTCGTCTAGGCCACATAAATGAGACTCATTTAACTAATTTACACAAATGTGGAGACTTAGGCCCAAAGGAATGGGCTTCCTATAGTGTGTGCGAACCTTGTTTAAAAGGGAAGATGACTAAGAAAACTTTCAAAGGAAAGGGTCAGCGTGCCACTAGTACTTTGGAAATAATGCATTCCAATGTATGTGGTCCAATGAGTGTTAAGACACATGAGGGTTTCGTCTACTTCATAACCTTTATTGATGATTATTCGTGATATGGTTTTTTGTACCTTTTGAGGTACAAGTATGGAAGTTTTGAAGCTTTTAAAGAATTCAAAACTGAAGTAGAGAAAAAGCTTGGGAAAAGCAACAAGACCCTTCGATCTGATCAAGGTGGTGAATACTTAAGCTAGGATTTTTAGGATTATCCAAGGGATAATGGTATTTTATCCCAATGGACACCTCCTTACTCACCCCAACATAATGGAGTGTTAGAAAGGAGAAATCGAACCCTACTTGATATGGTTCGGTCCTTGATGAGCCAAGTAGAACTCAGCAGATCCTTTTGGGGTTATGCACTTGAGAGTGTAGTTTATTTACTAACAAAGTGCCCTCTAAATCATTTGATCAAACTCCATACGAGTTATGGTATGGTAAGAAACCCATTCTTTCTCACCTAAGAGTTTGGAGATGTCATGCATATGTTAAAATGATAAGTTCAGATAAGCTGGGCGCTAAGTGTGATAGATGTCTGTTTGTAGGTTACCCTAAGGAGACTATAGGGTATACCTTTTATGATCCCAAGGAACCAAAAGTCCTTGTTTCCAAAAATGCTCAATTCCTCAAGAATGAGCATATACTTGCGAAAGCTAGTGGGAGCATTCTTGAGTTAGGCACTTAAGTAGACCAAATAGATAGTTAACTGATTATATCTACACCTGTTACAGAAGATAGTGTAAGCATGGAACAGCCTATTATAACACCGACATTGTGTAGGTCAGGTCGGGCTCCCATCGCTCCCAAGCGATACGGTTTTGTCATCACTGATAATAAACATCTCTTCTTTATGGAAGATGATGAGCCCAAGACATACAAGGAGGCAGTGAAAGGCTCAGAATCTAATAAATGGCTTTTAACCATGAGATCGGAGATGGACTCCATGTACGAAAATCAAGTCTGGAACTTGGTTAATACTCCAAGTGGGATTAAGCCCATAAGATACAAGTGGGTTTTCAAGAAGAAAACTGACATTATAGGTAACATAGTTACCTATAAAGCAAGGTTGGTTGCAAAAAGGTATAGTAAAAAAGAAGGCATTGACGATGATGAAACCTTTTCACCGGTAGCCATTCTGAAGTCTATCAAGATACTTCTTGCTATCACTACTTATTACGATTATTAGATTTGGCATATGGATGTGAAGATAGCATTCCTTAACAGGAATTTGGATAGGGATGTGTTTATGACACAACCCGAGGGTTTCACATTTAAGCATAACTCTGAGGTATGCAAGTTGCAGAAGTCCATTTATGAACTTAAGCAAGCATCAAGGAGTTGGAATATTAGGTTCGATGAGACAATCTGAGAAATCAGTTTTGTATCAAATGCTAATGAACCCTGTGTATATAAAAAGGCTAGTGGGAGTGCGACTTTTTTCCTTGTATTATATGTCTATAACATATTATTAATAAGAAATGATATTCCTCTTAATAATGGAGATTGAGAAATCAGTTTTGTATCAAATGCTAATGAACCCTGTGTATATAAAAAGGCTAGTGGGAGAGCGATTTTTTTCCTTTTATTATATGTCGATAACATATTATTAATAAGAAATGATATTCTTATTAATAATGGAGATGTACCTTAGGGCCCCTTGTTGAAGCGACACGCTCATAAACCTCTAATTAGAGTATACGATTGATAGAACGGGTTTCTAGTCAATAAAGATACAAAACTGCTAAGTGGTGTTCTTTGTGAACAATTCTAATTCTAGGATAGCTACGGCTATTACATGAGCTAAAACTTAATCCAAGCTCAATAAACTGGATGGTACTTAACCTAATGGAAGGAGTGTATTGTACTGGTTACTATTGTAGAACCGGATAAAGTCACAGGCATGTGACGTTCCAAGTGTCAGGGGATCATACGCCTTTGCTAGAAAGCCCATTTGATCGTCTAGAGCTATCGGGTTCCATAACGATCTAGAACACTGAGCCTAAAGGTTCCCGGGTGGGAAGCCAAATTAAGTTAACCTCTAGCGGCTCTATTCTTTTGGATCCTATGAGGTCATACAAATTGGGCCTTTATCGGACCATGTAAAAAACCTATGGACTGAGTCTATACCGAAAATACAAGTTGTGAAATCAGTGAGGGGAATTATTAATTGGTTTAGCCGAATTAATAATTCAAAGGAATAATGAAAAGATAGGGAAAAATAATCAAAGCGAGCGAGAGAATTTTTCCGTTGTAAGTGGGCCCTGGAAAGAACACGGGTTGTTCAAGGTGGGGCTCGCGCAACTGCCCCGCGAGCTAAAAAGGTCACGAGCCACTAGCGTGTGAGGCAAGCCCGTGAGTTACAGGGTTGCAAGCAAGCAAGAACTGCCTATGGCAGTGCTTGCATGGGCTTGCAGCGGCTAGCCTGCTAGTGTGGGCTGCAAGCTTGGGCTTGCGGCATATGAGGGAAGCCCGCTAGGGCTTCCCTCATGTGGTGCACGGGTCAACCTACAGGTCAACATGACCTACGCGGTTGACCCACTATACATGGGATGGGTCTATCCCATCCCATGTAGAGTTAGAGGGGGAGTCTAACACTCCCCCATTTTCCCCTATAAATAGGCTTTCAAAGCCTCATTAATTTACATACACCAAAAAGCTTTGAGCTTGTTTTCTCTCTGATTTCTTTCTCATCTTCTTTTGTTGTGCGAGATCCTTCACAAGTTTCTTCAAACAAATTGAAGAGTTCTTTTATAAGGCTCTAAGTTTAAGCAAGCTTTCGATTTTGGATTTTCGGGTTGATTTACAAGTAGTCTAGCAACTGCTATTAATCGACGGGTTCTACCTCTTCGAGGTTTTAGTTGGTGAAGATCTGTGAGGATATAGTCATAGAGGCTATTCTAGTTTGGGAGCTTGTGCTGTCAGAATTACTCAAAGGGAAAGCCTCTACCAAGAGAGAGATCAAGCAAGCATCAACTTGTAATGCTTTAATCTTTAGATGCTAGGTTTCTTTTATATGTTTTATAAACCTAACAACATCTATGGAATGTTTTAACTTAGATTATATCAATCATTGCATGCTTAGGAGATCCTCAAGTTAATTTTAAGTTTTTGACTTCCACCTTGCAACCTATGCATGTTCAATTACTGTCTTGATTAACCAACAGCCTCAACCCCTCTAATTTCTCTGATTAGAAAAGTCCCTCAAATTGAGAACTATGCTGAGGAGGGAATAACAAATGATGATGTTGCCAAGAAAAATTTTATAGCCAAGGAAGCAACTCCATCTAGCAGTAAGCCAATCCAAAAGGATTTGGCTGATTTATCCATCCTGGGTCAGATTCTAGAGTTAGCAATTAGGAAGAAATTTCCAACTCTCCAACCTGATGCTTAGTTGGATTGGGCAGTAAGCTAAGTACTACTGACCCAAGAATTGATGGACTTGTCCCCAAAGAAAAAGGCAAAGATTCCTAAGTTTGAAGAATACTCCAGCATCCCTTCAGATTCTATCTACTTTGAAGAGTTTGAGAAGATCCAAGGGAGCCCTTTTGTAATCAAGATTCATATGGTAAAGGAAAGTGCGAAGAGCCTTGTGGATAAGATGGTTATAATCCTAATTAGATTGATAGATTCTGCAGCTCAGCTCAATGCAATCGTATCATGTATTCCAACCTCGAATGTCATTGCAAATGCAGTGGCAGATAAGGTGAAGAATGGCATTGACACTACTTTAAAACAGTTGAGTAGTCTCACTGCCACATTTGCAACCCAGACTACACAATTCCATAAGTTTATCGAGGAGCGAACCAAAATAAAGATGAGTACAGACAATAAGATTAATGAATTGTCAAAGCAGTTGGATATAAGTAAGGACTTAGCATACAACATATGCTATATGATGGAGAAGATGTCTAAGCTTATGCTCACTTATGACCACAAGGTGGAAATCATTGTAAGTAAGGTGGATGAAGCTATTAAGAAGGTGGATAGACCAGTCAACATGGATTCGTTGAGTGATTTGCACTCTCACAAAGATAAATACAGAAAATATTGTGAAGAACTCTTAAAAAACTCTATTAAATGCCATGGGTAAGCTCTTTGCTTAGCCTACTAAGTCAGTTAACCCAAGTAATGGCCTCACAGTCCACGAAAAGCTTAATGTCCTAGTAGATAAAATTAATGAGCTTCAAGGAAAAGTACAGCGTTTGGTAGAAACTAGAGAGCATGATGCAAATGACATAAACTACACAGCAAGAACTGTGCATATAACGTGTCCAAGGATTGTTGAGATGGAGGCTAAGTTAAAGATTTCTCTATCTGCAACTTATTTCAAAGTTCTTTTGCAATGCTTTCAATAATTTACCTGCCAAGGATTCGATCAGGTCGCTCATCTCGTTAGGTGTCATCATTTGCTACTTTAAGAGATAAATGAGCAAGAGGTTCTCGCAATTCATGATAAGGAGTAGCTTGAGAATGAAATATCACCAACTATCATTGGAAAGCAAGATGATTTTCAAACTGCAACCGACTTTTTTAATGCCCATCTCAATCAAATAGTGATGGAACAGATTTCAAAGGAGGAGAAAGTAACTGAAGATGCTCGCAAGGCTGATCAACATCAAAGGTCAAATATCCAACCTAGGCCATAACATCCACCAGAGCAACATCAGCAACATCCCAAGAACTCACCTAGAGGCAAAGGCTCATCTTCTCAACATCAACGCAATCCAAAGTTGCGTAGATAGTCTTTAGCATAGAAATTTCTTGTAATAGGGCTCAAATGTAAAAATTTAGTATAGGACACTACCTGTGTACTGACTAAGTTTAATTAATGAAAATTACAAGTTTCTATTAAAAGTTAAGAGCTTCTTAACTTATCATATTTGTGATATTCTTGCATATATACTATTGTAGGAATTAACCAAGATCGACTTAAAAAGAGAAGCAGAGTAAGACAAAGTCCCAAGATAAAGAAAAGTTCTCTAAGTATGGGGGAGCTGATGCTGACTGAAGAAAATCCACTCAGCATGGGGAGTCTATGCTAACTAAGGAGTTTACTCAGCATCGAAGAGTCTTACATCCCTTAACATGTATTCTTATATCCACAAACTATTTATTTGATTAATTTCTTCTACTACCTAGTTTGTTATATATTCCAGAATGATGAGATTGTTGAACCCAAGTTAATAATACTTCACAATACATAGAGTTTTGGAAATAACAAAATGATTAGGCTAGTGAAATTAATTAAATACTAATTACGCAAGTTTTACTTGAGTATGTTTTAAGGAAAGCAACTCAGTTTTACTGAGTCTTAATTAAGTTATGGCTTAGAGTAGGAAAAACTATGTGTTGAGTGTTAGACATGATGTATGCCTTAGAGGTAATTAAGGTTGTTGGTTTTCAAAGGACAATAAGTTTTGTAAGTTCTGAGTTCAGAAGAAAGCCTCAGAATGAAGCCTCATCTGGAGAACATGAAGTCATCAGAGGAGCTATAAAGTCCCAGAGGCAATAAAATTCAGAGATGGAATTAG
>CATIWQ010226566.1:0-10335 GCA_949673415.1 Euphorbia schlechtendalii | reverse complement strand
TGTGTTGTGGGTTTCATTTTGTCCTCGTAGCTTTGGTGCATTCTTTTATGCAGAATTTTTGTTGTTAGCAATGACTTCAGCTTCTAAATGATCATGAATGATATGAGGTTTGTTAATGTCTATGTAATTGTAGACAATTTTACGTTTTCACTATTTTTTTTAGTTGCCGTGTCCCGGCCGTGTCCAAATACATATTTTTTAAGAATTGCCGTGTTCACATGTCCGTGTCCGTGTCCGTGTCGCATCGGACACTCGGGCTGTGTCCGTGCAACCTAGCTTGTACTTCTCTTCGTTCAGGCAATCCCAATATAAAAACAAGTCTGCTGAATTTTGATGGGAAAATGCAATTTAGCAGGGCTCTAAATGCTATAGAGAATTCGTGTATATGTGCATGATGCTTAAAAGGAGGAGAACCCAATTATGACAGCACATGTCAAATATGTAAGTTTCAATTGTATGTATGCTGCCACTTGCACCTCTAAAAAGATCATTTTTCTGATTAGAAATTAGTCTAATAATTCAAAGGTGCTATATTTTGATTATCAACTCAAAACAACTTGGCATTTCTGTGAACATCCAATGAATATGAATCATTCTTCTGCATACTTGCCAACCTTTTTTGTCTATCTTTTTTTTGAGAAATGAGCCATCACACTTCAAACAGGGTAGTGGATTGAAAGCATCTTATCTTCAGTTTGCATTCATCAGCTTTGATTTTTTAATGGCATCACCATGACCTATAATCAGTGTAGTTAAAGGCGCGCCTTAGGCGCTAGGCGCATAGGGCGACAAGGTTGGCGCCTCCTAGCTTGTTAGGCAGTGTATATTACAAAGGCACACGCCATTGTGTGTAAGGCGCTAGGCGCAGAGCGCAATTAAGGCGCATATGGTGCAGTTAAATGTATTTTTAGGGTTTTTTTAATTTAGTTATTGATATCTCTTAAAACTCTAAAGCCCCCCAACTAATTTTAGTTTCCTAGATAGTAATTAAAACTTATAAATTACAAAGCCACGGAATACTAAACGTCCCTTTTTCTCTCTTATAGTTATCATCTTTGTTCTCTCTTCTTCTCCATTTCACTTTGCGTTTGAAAACCAGCCATAACCAATCAATCACCAATCTATTCACCAACCGATCAATCATCAACCAATGACAAATTTGAGAGTGAATCTGATGAAGATGATGATCTTGATAATTCCGATGATTGATAATTTATGTTTCAAATTGATAGGAATTAGTTTTATTAGTAAACTTTGAAAAAATGAATTCCCTTTAATTATGTTTTAGATTGATAGGAATTAGTTTTATCATTATGAACTTTGATTTTCCTTCAAGTGAAGTGAAAAACATTTTAATTTATATGTTTTTAAGTTCATGTGCCTAGCGTGCGCTTTTTGTGCCTTCGCCTTTGCCTCGCCCCTAGGCAATAGGACCCCCTTTCGGCTTGGGAGCGCCTAGCGCCCTGACTACTATGCCTGTAATGTGGAGAATAAAAAACTGAAGAGTCACTAACCAGTCACAATTTTGCTGAGAAATTTAATCATTTCTTGCTTGTACAGCATTAGTTGAAGAATACTTATAGGTAAGGAAGCAGAATGGCATAGCCAATTCTAGTGCAACAGAAACCTGCTGCAATGTGCATAACCCACTGTCGCTATGTCATATACCTTACGACAAACAAGAATTAATCCAAAGTAACAGCAGTGACATGCATGTTTACTTTCCTCCACTCAAAAGGTGTAAGCTCCAACTTTACTCTGAATACTCCATCCTTCGAATCGGCAGTTAAAACTAGAAATGATTATTTATATCTGAAAGTATATAGCTAAAATGTTTACGGGACTTGAAAGGCATACACCTAGTCAATCGAGATAGAAGTATAGAACTTTGGTGAAGGGGGGAAATCCTCAATAGAGTAAAATAGCGGTACAATATAGACTAATTGCTTAAAATTTCAATGGAAAAACTATTGCATAAGGAGCAGGAGGAAGAAAAGGTGAAGTACTTCGGATATATAGGCGTGATGCTAAAAATATAATAATGACATAGAAACGTATCTGAATGCAAGCCTTGTAAGGATTTCTCCACTCAACAACATCTATAAATAAAACATTTTTTTCAAAGTTCCTAAAATGTTCCTAAATTCCAACGGGTGCACGTGCACATAGTATAGTGCATGCAGCAGCTTGAAGCCCTAATTCTGTAAAAACATAAAAGCATGCATCATAACAAAATTTATTAACCTGAGTTCAGCAGATCTTTTCTCCTCTAACAACTTGCACATTTCTACCTTCAACCATACGACCTGCATGTAAACAGGAATATGAATTTGGGTTCTCTCAAAGCCTTTTACATGCTTGATAGCAAAAAGATACAAGATAAATATGCAAATGCATTTAAGTAAACGGAAAAATGTAAAATTTTGTGTACACGTTGTAAATACATAACTAACCAACCCAATTACTTAAAAAAAGTCAAATAAACAATTCCCATGAAATTTTGAAACTAGAAAACAGAGGTAATAGCAAGCAACCTGATCTTGAAGATCCGGTACAGAATCCGTCTCCATGTCACCAGTCAAGCTTATAAGAACTTCATCAGCATTAGTAGATCCAGACTCCGAACGAGATAAATCACCACTAGATTGTTTATTTGATTCTGGTAGCATTGACTTGGCATCATGTTTGAAATCAAAAAGCTTTAATGCAAGACCCCTTGAGTCCCTCCAAGCTTGAAGACCTTTTGTCCTTTCCTCAATAGTAGCTATAACAGCAGCTCGATGCTTATTTCTCAATTCTTGAAGCCTGGGCTCATTCACATTTTGATAACCCATGCAAGCTGTCAATACAAGTTGACTACTATCAAATGTTGAGCCTGCCAAGGACTGTAGTAAAGTGACTGCATCTCCAGCGTCTTTGGTTGTGACTAATGCGGGGCCTACAAAAAAAATTATTCAATTGAGCCTCACAGAAATGGTTGATAAAGAACAACTGCTAATTGACACAAGATATAATCAACTGTTTACCCAGTACCATATAACTCCAACAGAGCCAGTGCTGTCTTAAATAGCATGACACGGTTTCCTTCAAAAAGAAGCACATCCCAGACTCGAAGAACTATTGAAAAGGAGAAGCTGTCAGATTGTAGGTATTTCAATTTCAACCACGAGCACAACCGTGACATGAAACACACAAAAAAGGTTCCAAGATTTCCCCACCTTATCCACTTGTGGAACGAAGAACAATCATTAATCACATTACCACTTTGTCAACTATCAATTTCCTTTTTAAAACTAGATCAAAACCCTCCCCTATATTGAGATTGTAACGACAAAAGAATCTTGTAATAAATCAATTATCTCATATCTATATGTACAACCTATCGTTTCTAGTCTATTTACAAGCCATTATAATTTATGACATTATATAATGAAGCCACAAAAAGTATCAAGTAACAAAGTTTGAACAGAAACACCCAAGAATTCTTAACCATAAACGTCAGTTCAAATTTGTGGGATACTTCAGCTTAAGGAGCCACATCTGTCTAAGTTGGTTTGATTGTGCATGGTGGTAATATAGAAAATGTGACACATGCATGCATGAATATACATGAAGTCATGAAATAATAAGATAGATAGGAGAAACAACATCAAAAGCTTGGACTTCATTTGCTAAATCAGAATGCAAGAATTGAAAAAATTACTAACAATTTTGCATCAAACATTACTGCAAAATGGTAGATAACACAAATTCATGTCTTAAAGGCATGAAAGTATAAAACCTAACCACTTTCCCATGGAAGCATGTTCATGAAAATGGAAAGGAACCATGGTCCAGTAACCCATCCAACTTGCACTCCGAGGTAATCTAGGTGATTTACTGCACCAAAAGTTAACTCACAAATAAATTTACCCTACTGTCTTCGTAAAAAATGATAAGTAGAAAATAAAAACTTGTTAACAAAATAACAATATATAATAACCTAATTTCGGGAATCTTTCACGCACCAGCTCCTCAAAAACATATTGGTCAACCTGGAGAAATGAAAATCGGACATTAAATCACTGTATCAAACTTCTTGTTTCTCATCGGAGGACAATAAACATGCACGTAAATAACAACAGAAGTATGGAAGAAAAGCTAGAACGAGCAATACCTGAGATTCTATCATTTCCTCCGAATAATAGCCATCAAAGTAGTCGTCAATAATGCCCATTAATGCCCTGAGAGTAGTACAAGCATCATTTACATACAATGAAATTCACAACTCAGAAAAGAAATCTAAGACTCTTTAGATCACAATGATAACTGCAAATTTGTGAAATCTACCAGAATGCATTTTCCTCAGGCATCAGGAGTAGTAATAAGGCAGCAAAGAAATTCATAGCCTGTGTAACAAGTGCGTAAAAATTAGTCATCAATATAATTAAAACTCTCCTTCAGGTACACAAAGCTATACAAAGTTAAAGTACTTGACAGTATCCAACAGAGGGATTATGCCGCGCATATGCTGTAAGCAACCGTCTCAAAGCATTTCTACCATCATCATCCAAAGCAGGATGACCAGGAAATGTCCGTGGCAAATCCTGCATTTAAAGTAACCAGTTAAGAAACTAGAACTGATTAATGTCAAATATATGAAAGCAAGACCTGCATCCAAATTGAATGTATTGACCTTCTCAATCTGCCCTTTCCATTTCTCAGGCACAGTTGATACCTTGGAATCACCACCTGACAGTTGTCCTACATGATTCCCTAAATTAGCTTCTTCAGAAAGCAATTCCTGGTAATAATTCTCCACTCGGCGCGTCCTTACACCTACAAAAGCTTGCCAAAGCTAGAAATACAAGCATATATGAATTATAAGCTTATTATCCGAGGAAAAAAAATTGGAGGGAAGAGAGAATGGGTGAGATGGTACCTCTCCCCTGAGTGCCATGGGAACACCCCCTCGAACAAGTACCTCCAATTCATCTTTCCAGGGGAATAGAGATTCCAGAGATGAATCAGCCGTTGTTCCAGGTGCAGCAGAGACGTCAATATGAGTATCCTGAACTGGATCTGACCTCTCCACATCATAAAATTCATCCTCAGAGTCTTCTTCAGATGCTCTTGCAGATCTGGCATCTTCAAGTGGAGGTTCTTTTAAAGTCTCTTGCTGAGCTTTTGGTTGATCACGCTTCTTTTTGACACGAATGCTCATCATATCCTCAATTGGACGAAGGGATGGCCTAATCTCAGTCCATATTTGGACTCTATGAATTCTTTTACTAGATAAGGATTCCATTTCTTCATTTTCTGTAAAATTTTCAAGAGAAACATCAGACCTCCCACTGCCAAAATCATCTTCTTCAACAACCTTCTCAGAACCATTTCTAGTCTCATGCTCTGTTGTTTCAGTATGCATTTCATTGTTATCTTCCTCCAAAGATAAACCATTGATAGGCAATTCAGCAGATTCTGCTTGCCTTAGCAAGAAACTGTTCCATCTATCTGATCTTTCCTCTTCTTCCTCCTGATTTCAATAGTGCATAACAATATATGAGCTTTCTCAACTATTTGTTGCATACTTGTTATACCTAAATATATCTAATCGATTCCCAAATTTAAGGAGTATAAATAAATTGAACTTGATTTCATGAAGAATCATTTACTATGAACTCAACCAAAAAAAATAATTCATGCAACTATCAAAGATACATGGCCTGGTCATACAATTTTTCATATCTAAAGGATCCAAATGAGAAGATTTTTCCTTAAAGGTCCATAAGCTACACGTTAAATGGACAAAAAAACACGCATGAACTTCCTCATTGATTACATACAGCATCAGTAATTTATAAGTGGGAAAAAATTAAGTTTAAACCTTGTAGATATTGGAGTATTCTCTGTATCTTTGAACATGCTGAGGTCTCACTGCAAAACCATATGCATCCCTGTCCAAAATCAGTTTCCATTAAACTCAGCTTCAGGACTTGTAATTCACAACAGAAAAGTAATAAACAAATATGCCAAAGCGTTCGCTAAAGCTGACAAACACTGAAACACCTTTTATTTTTGTTTTCAACATAGCACCAATAAGATTAAAAAAATAATTGAAAAAAAAAAGCAGACAAGAAAACAGTCGCAATTAACCAGCAAAGAAGAAAAAATTATGTTCACTGTGATTGTGTCTCCGATCACCTAAAATCTGCCGCAAAATATCAGCTAAACAACACCCTATGCCACAGGAAAAGCAATCCTACTACCACATCGTTCAACATTGCCCTCGGCCGAACGCAAAATTATTATAAACAGCATACCACATTTCACACAGAAATCCTAAACTAAACACAAAATCTCGCATCTACACTAACACTGATAGAAAGAACAAAAGCACAAACTTAAAAATCCACAAATCCACGGACCAATCCAATAAAAAAACAAAACCACAACACCAAAATCTGCAGTAAACGATAAAGAAAGATTGGATCCAGTAAAACAACAGTCGAATTGGAGCGAATGCCACGAAAAAGACGGAAAGAATGAAAGATCAAAGAAAGAAAGGAAGTGAAAGAAGGAAGAGGCGTGGCGAAAGAGAGAGGAGGAGAAGTAAATTGAAATGGTAAAAAGAGTAAAAACGCATAAATAGAAATGTACAACAACGTACCTCTTGTGCTCAAAGGCGAGAAGAGGATTCCCGATCTTGGAGTGAGACTTCATTAGCGGATTGATTTGATTGGCGAGAGAAGGAGAGATCGTCGGAAATATAAACAAACAAGCCTTGATTCAGGGAGAGAGAAAAGTAAGAAGGGGTTTAAGAGTGTAAAATTGAAAATAAACAATCACATTCACATGCACAAGAGGCGAAATTAGCGTTAACTATGTATACAAGTGGGTGATTCATTTCGTTGCACGGACTTCCATGCTTCAAATTATTCATTCGGGTCCGTAATTTACTATTTCTCGCTTTTTTTAATGAAATACAGGCTGCATACAGCCGTCAACTAATTTGCATACTTCACATTTTACTCCCATCTATTTCTTTAATTTCTCTTTATTATACTTTAATTTACCATTTGTTAGTCCATTTATTTTCCATGGTTCAAGTCGTTTTACCAATGATAAATAGCACTTCAGTAAGTATTGTTCATCGTGTTCATTTGTTTCCTAATAGAAACGGAGATAAATTAAAATCTGACGGTGTTTGATAAAACATAAAATTAATTAGTGAATTTTAAGTTTTCAATGTGTAAGTGGGGAGAAGTGAGTATCAAAGGAAATATTATATTTAACAAGTACTAACAAACTTACAAATTTGTAGCATTTTCAATAAATTCAAAAAAAAATACTCTTACTAGAAGTGAACCGAAGAGAATTGCAATTTCTTATTTACAATTTAAAAAGAACTCAATTTAATTAATTTTATTTTATAAATAAATGTAGAAAAAAATTGATTTAAATTTTTTATAGGACAAATAAAAAAAAATGAAGTCTTAGATATAAAATTTAGATATTTTATGGTTGTTTGTTTTTAAGTGATATACTCATTATAGGTATTTATTGAAACAAAGGCTGTTAGAAATATATTTTGATGAACTTTTATAAAATATTAGAACATTGAACAGATTTGATAAAATCCAATTAGAATTTTGTTAGATTCTTTATAATTCTATAAAAAAAACCATTTTTATTGATATTTAAGATTCTTTCAAGCTACTTAATAACCTTTTACTAGGATTCTAATAGTATTCTAACAGATTGTATTTTTTAGACAAAAGCTTTTGCATTTACCTTACATGTATTGGAATCCCGTAATAATCTTGTTAAATTTTTATAACGCCATGAGAAATCCCCTTTTATGTGTTTTTTAGATATCTTTGACTCATTTGAGCTACTTATAAACCTTTTACTATGTTTCTAATAGATTTATAACACAATTGTATTTTGGGGACAAACGTTTTGCATTTACCTTACATGTATTAGAAACATAGTAGTATATGGTAAAAACATAGTATAGACCTATTGAAAACATTAATAAGAAGTATATCAGGATTTTAATAACAAATTGAACAATTTTCCAATGAAATATAAGATTTCTAGCAGATTTCTACTATGTTTCTATGAGATTACTAACAGATTTCAAATAATTGAAAAAATTGGAAAAAAAAATATATCACAATAGATGGCATTTAAAAGATAAGAAGGAGACTATCAACATATTCTAAAGCAACATTCAAAAAAATTTGAATAGTATGAAAAAATAAATGCAAAACAAAACAAAAAAACATGTTGAACGCATTTTTTAAGAAGAAATGGAGGAAGGTGATAATGTAAATAAAAATGCGGTGTAAGAGTAGTTTGTAATATTTAATATTTAAAATAAGCTGATATGTAACTGAATAAGCATTGACTCAAAATAATTTAGCAGTGTTGTTTTGATAAATACCCTTTTTCTATAACTATTTACTTTCAGAACACTTTATTAAAAAAAGTGGATGAATACATCTTTTAATTATTTTATTGTTTTGATTATAATAAAAGAGATTATTCAGTTTTCATCCAAAATAATTCTATTTTGATGACTGTAGTCAAATATATAATGTGTACACATTTGGATTTGAAATCATTGTTTTGTCAATGTAATTTAGTATTTGGATTGTGCCCAAACTCACTTTGCCATTTACTAAGATATCTTGACATTTTGATTGTCACACATCCATTAGATGTGGAGTAAGAACGCGGAGATTTTGAGTTCGAATTTGAGGTTGTTCAAAAATATATTGACAACCAATTGATTGTATCTCAATTGGTACAATTCTTAAAGTGAATGCGAGAAGTTTTGGGTTCGATATCTGACCTCTTCAAAATCCATATTCTTAAAAAATATATTGACATTTTAAAAATATTCAATTAAAGTATGAAGAAAAACCAAATAATTATTATTTATATTGTGATAAAATAATAATAGATTGCATCTTAAAGTGATTCACATATATTTAGAATAATTTAATAACATTTACATCTCTACTTTTCATTGGAATATGTTATATTTTTGTTGTTATTAATTTTAGAGTAAACTTCAAAAATCCCCTTGTACTTTCACTGTTTTTCAAAAAAATCCCTGTGGAATTTTATTTTTCAAAAGCATGTATATGGTTAAAAACGTTATCAAAAGATTGCCTTTTATTAACACCACCAAATTAGTTGACGTTGCGATGGATATTTTTGAAAAAGAAAATTGAACAAAAAAAATTCAATCAACTCTCTTTACTTTCTTCCCAAACCAATTAACCATAAAAAGAATCCAACTTCTGCACCATTAATGATCATAGCCTAAACAATCCTACCTTCAATTTATATTCATCAATTGCATTAACCAAGAAAAATAAAAAAAAACAAAAAAAGTCAATAATTAACAAAATCAAAAGAACACAAAAAGCTATTAATGCTTCAAAGAAACTATCCTTCTCTTCGCCCACGCCCATCGACAGCTGATAAGTGTATAATTACACTTATTATCATATTAATTTTATACACTAAACATTATAATTTAAGTTATTTTTATACTTCATATAAAAGATTTCACATGGTAAGTAGTTGTTTTTTTATGCAAATGCAGATACTAGGTAAATATTGGGAGTAAAATGATCTAAAGTGGAATTCTATGAAAAAAGAGTGAAAAAGGTGCAAAAAGATGCGTGGAAATTAAAGATTTGGCTTAGGATCGAAGCTATCAAAGATCGGTAAAGTTGCAAGGAGAATCTTGAAGAAAAATGCAATTCACGGTCGTGACAACCATTCGCGATCGCGACCTGTTCTTCTTCAGAACAGAAATCTGCCAATCAAAGATTCACGGTCGTGACTTGTATATCACGGTCGCGATTTGGACGGTTTTCTAGTTTTATCATGCTTATCTTACCAACCGCCAGATAAGTATGATTCAACCGCCATCAACTACCAACGAATAGACACTTATCAGAAGTCAACCAATCATGAAAAGGTGCCTATCCATTGTGGATTAGATTGAAGCTTCTCAACCAATCATAATGAAGTGATGCAATCATTCACCAATGGACGCGACTCTTCGTTTGGATAGACGTAATCCTTCGAACTCTATAAATAAGACTCCAAACTTCACAAATTTCGTGCAGTGGGTGTGGCAAGAAGACCAGGGTTAGATATAGTGTGTGTATAGATAGAGAATTCGCTATGTTCATAAGTGTTAGCGAGAAAATGTTTAAGTGATTCGAATCCTTGTTTCGATCACTAGATTTCTCTATATTCTCGAGCGATTATTGTATAAGTGTACTTGCAAATCACTTATCAATAAAAGTTTTCATTCTTCAATATTCG
>CATIWQ010226535.1:0-40273 GCA_949673415.1 Euphorbia schlechtendalii | reverse complement strand
AATAATTTTTGTACTAATGTTTGATTAGTATTAGTAATTAAGCTTTGAATGGAAATGTGCAGGTTGTTGTCCTGAGGGTGTCACTGCACTGCAGAGGCTGTGAAGGAAAAGTGAGGAAACATATATCCAGAATGGAAGGTCCGTACCTTTTTCTACTTTTTCATATCTATAAAACAAAACCACTTATTTCACATATACTTTGGTTTTTACTTTCATTTTTATTCATTATCATTGGTATAAAATTTACTTTAATGTAAAATTAATTTTGATATTGTAGTTGCTCTTTGTATTCCAAATTCATTGGCCTATATTTGGGTGTGTGACGATCAAATTTTACTACATTTCACACAAGAAATTCCAATTATTATATATGATTGGTTTTTCTTGTTAGTAACTTTTTTATAAAGTAGTTAGGAGTATTACTTTGCCTTATTCAATCTTTAGATGAGTGGTATGAGCAATTTTTTTTGAAAGTAACTAATCGGACAGTTAGAGTGTCTCAGAATTTAGTATAATAGATAAATTTTTATATAAGAAAATTAAAAATCCAAGTAACATCTCTAGATTTCTGTAAGGGATTTGAGCCCTTGTTGTACTGTTTGATTATAATATAAAATTATAGCGGTGTTTCAAAACCCCCGCCTAGACCGTCTTTTAAAACATTAGTAACAATTGATCTGGTTTAAATATTAATTAATTATTGATGGTGTTAATGAATAAAATAATGATGTTGATACAGGTGTAAGGTCGTTCAACATAGATTTTGCAGCAAAGAAGGTGACAATAGAAGGAGATGTAACACCATTAGGCGTATTAGCCAGTGTTTCTAAGGTTAAAACTGCCCAATTTTGGACTGCTCCTCCTCTCTCTACCAAATAATATTTCCAATTCATTTGAAGAAAATCTCCCTCTTAGAGAACTGTGTAATTAAGCAAAATTAGTTTCAGGGTTTTTTTTCAAAGGTGGGCATTATTGTTATTATTATGATTATCTTAGTATTTGAGACATTTATTTCTGTGTGGGCAGAACAAGAGTCAAGTGTTTTGGGAAGGCACAAAACTACAAGACCAAGATTAAACAGTCTGCGTAGCTATTAATTGGCTATTTTCATCTTATAAAAAAATTGCTATTTTCAAATCATAAAACACTATGGATAAGAGTAATTTTGCTTCCCCAGGTCATGATTGTTTAATTTATTATGGATTATTAAAATTGCAGAAATATTTCCTAGATGTTGACCCAATGAATATATTCCAGACAATGCATGCGTTGTTATGGTTAATAAAAATATAATGGGAACAGTGAATGCAGAAATATGAATTCATTTATGTAGTTCAAGAAACTCAGTTAAAAGCAACCATTTATACAATTTATATATACTATTTATATTTCATTTATGAATTCATTTATATAAGATTATATATTTTAGCTTTGAACACGCATTTTGGTCCTTTATACAATTTAATTAAAAATTGTTTAACCTATATTTTTTAAAATCAACTCTGTTACTTATAAGATAAGTTTGAGAATGAAACTTTTCAAAACAACAACTTGAAAAAATATAGTCAAACTGAACCTAACTCTCATACTTTTCAAATTTAAAACTTTAAACCCAGTTTTGTGAAACATTTTGGGACACTTGCTAAAACCCTTTTTAATGTTCGTTTCTTTGTTTTAATTTATTATAACTAAAATTAATCTTAGTTTCTTATATTTAGAAAAAAAAAATTAGTAAGAAAATAGTCAATAACATGTTCACTCTGTGTTTTCCTCTTTTGTTGGTGTTTTTTCAAATGAAATATAGATAATGCATTGGCCGAAGATGAGAAAAAATATGAAAATGGAGACAATAAAGGTGATATTGGGAATAATGTACATATTATATATTATACAAGTAATGCAATATGGAGTGGTCCATATCAATACACTGTGTTGGTGAATAAACGTGGTAATGCTCGTGTCACCAGATTAATGGGAACGTAAAAAATAACAGCGGAAAAATAACACAAAATTTGGAGCTGCTGCAAACTTTCTTTACGAAAAAACGTTACACAATGCTTACAAAACACTCACGTCACACTCAATTATCTTTGAGAATTTTTAAAAGAAATTCTCTCAAAGAAAAATCCTTAATACACGTAATCAAAAGCGTAAAAATTACTAAACTTAATTTTTGCTAGACTCGCTTTTGATCTTCCCCTCTATTAATTTCTCTCTAACTCTCTAATGTTCTCACTTTTTTCTCATGCTTCTTTTCCCTTACAATAATCATCTATTTATACACTAGTGCAAAAATGACTTTTAAACGGTTCTATTGGACTATTCCGGATGGTTATGAACTGTCCGCATAAACCTCGACGCAAATTGGTCAGCAGCAATAGATACAAGTATTGCGGACGGTCCTATCATAAGAACCGTCCGCAATAGTCACATTGCGGACGGTTCTTTTAAGAGAACCGTCCGCAATTATAACATTATTTTTTATTTTTGCAGACTAATTTTCAGTTGTTTCCATTTCTGCGTCTGAACTGTAAAAAAACGTAAAATGTACAAATATATTTCTCAAAACTCCATTACATTTCTCAAAATAAAAATGAAACAACAAATTCTAATCAATCACAATTACATATACTTTGATACTTAGCCTAACTCTTCAAAATTAAAACAAACTAACTATTCAATAGATGAGTCAACATATAAGAAGCGAAAATGTCTAACACCTCATTTATCTCGGACTACGTGAAACATCCGCTACTTGCATAAGACTGCAAACAACAAAATATGATAAGTAAAGATCACATAATGTAATTTCTTAAATGTACTAACGTCAAATTAATGTCACTTATAATAAGAAAATAAATTTAAATTTCAAATAAATATATTTGAGTTATATTATTACGTTCGTCAGATATTCGGCATCACCGTGATTTTGAAGTATATCATAGATGAATCGCATCACATAGTAACCACATTCAACAGAGCCTGTTTGCTTTGCACACTACAAAATCATATTAATTTTTAAACAAAGTAACATATGTCATGTTTAAAGATGTGATGAAAAGGGATAAAATAATCTTACCGATCCTAAATCGAGCTAGAGAGCAGAGATCTAGAGAGCAGAGACCTAGAGAGCAGAGACATGTGTTAAGAGTAAAACATAAGATTTCATTTAGGTTAAAAGCTCGAACAAACCAGCCACATACCTAGAAAAAAAGAAAGATGAAAGAAAGTGGACGAACGGAGAAGCGACGGAGGCGGTGGAGCGATGGGATATGATGGATGTGGTGGATTTATCGGAGATTATAGCAGTGAGAACGATAGATATAAAAGGACATTATGGACAGTTCATACAAGAAGATCGTCCGTAATAAGTATTCCGGACGATCTATACATGACCGTCCTTAATACGTATTGCGGAAAAGGCATTGCGGACGGTTATCACATAATAACCGTCTGCAATGCCTCTTTTTCATTGCAGACTGTTAGTTCAAAAAAACCGCCCGCAATACTACGATACGTATGATAAAAGGCACAAGTATTACAGACGGTTTGTTTGTAACAACTATCCGGAATACTTTTATATGTATTCCGGACAGTTGTTACGTAACAACCGTCCAATAACAACCTCCATTTTTTCAATGCTCAATACAAACGGTTACTTGTAGAATCCTCCCAAAAAGTGCGACCCTATAGGCCCTTTTTCCACTAGTGATAGTGAATTAGATGAGGAAAGAAACAAGGAAAAGTTTCCAGCCCAATAAATATATTGCAGTCCAATTTTCAAAGGCAGATTGCATTTCCATTATCTCTTTTCCAACCTTCAATTTGGACCATATACTGACTTTTCTAACAATCTATCACTTAAAGATTGATTTCAATCTATCTTTACACCATAAAATTTGCAACAGCTCTTCAATTCAATCCACATTTACTGCAGGCACACTGAAGCTGAACACAACTTTAGTTTGTTGATCATCACCGTCTTTATCAACATGTCTGCTGGATTTTAAGCTCCACTGATCTTCTCAAATTTCAAAATTCTATCTTCTAGAAGTGACCGAATAAAATGATATCGTAGCTATATATGCTTCGTGCTCGCA
This sequence comes from Euphorbia schlechtendalii, assembly GCA_949673415.1. Lineage (NCBI taxonomy): Eukaryota > Viridiplantae > Streptophyta > Magnoliopsida > Malpighiales > Euphorbiaceae > Euphorbia > Euphorbia schlechtendalii. Next base: position 36,173 of record CATIWQ010226535.1, on the reverse strand, counting down.
TGAAAAGATGGATTCTTCGTCAGATGAATAGCGCTTTGACTATTACAATACAAAATATTGGTTTCTTGTTTCTTTCTAGTTCTTCCAAGAAACTTTGCAGTCAAATCATCTCATTGCTAGCTTCCATAACAACGACATATTCTCCTTCAATAGTAGAGAGATAAATTATCTTTTGTAGTTGAGATACTCAACTCACTGCAGTACCTCCTAGAGTATAAACATACCATGTAGTGCTCAATTTGACGTCAATATTTCCAGCTAAGTCAGCATCTACATAGCATGCTAGCCTCGTATCTCCACCTTGAAAAAACAATACCTTATCTGTGATACCTCGTAGATATCTAAGGATCCATTTGATTGCTTCTCAATGTGCCTTGCCTGGATTATTTATGCACCGATTAACTACTCTCACTACTTGAGCAATATCTAATCTTGTACAAACCATGACACATCAGACACCCAATTGCTAAGGTATAAAGCAATTTTACCTTATGTGCATGTTCCTCCTCCCTCTTTAGTGACCATTCTTTAGAAATTCTGAAATGAACACCTAAAGATGTTCCCACTAATTTAGCATCTTGCATGTTGAATCTAGAAAGTACCTTTCTAATGTACTCAACTTGTCATAACATCATAGCCCCTGACTTCATGTCTCTCTTGATCCTCATTCCAAGAATTTGCTTTGCAGCACATAAATCTTTCATTGCAAAATACTTTAACAATTTCGCTTCAATTTTGAATCTCTTTCATATTTGAACCTGCAATGAGCATGTCATTAACATATAACAACAAAATGATTAAGCTATTATTAAACTTCTTAATGTAATAGCAATGGTCTGCTTAGCATCTCATGAATCCACTATTATCCATAAAGCTATCGAATTTTTGATACCATTGTCTAGGAGCTTGTTCAAGACCATACAAGCTCTTCTTTAACCTACACAAAAGGTTTTCCTTGCATGCCTCAGTGAATCCTTCTAGTTGCTTCATGTAGATCTTCTCCTCCAAATCACCATGAAGGAATGTTGTCTTTACATCTAACTGTTCAAGATATAAGTTCTCGATTACTACCATTTTGAACACCAGTTTGATTGTTGTAAGCTTCACAACTAGAGAGAAAATCTCAGTATAATCAACACCTTCCTTTTACTAAAATCCCTTCACCACCAACCTTTCTTTGTAGCCTTTACTCCCATCATGCTCTTCCTTGATTCTATAAATCCACTTATTGTGGAGTACCTTCTTTCCTTATGGTAGTTGAGCTGATTCCTGTGTCTGGTTTCACATGAGTGAGCTCATCTCATCTTTCATAGCAGACTCCCACTTGACTGAATCATCAAACTAGCATTGCATTTTTAGTTAACAAAAAGTAATACATAAATGGTGAGAATCATTGTATTGGTATAGAAGTTCTAGTTGAGCGCCTTAGTTTAAGCATTCTTGGCTCTTCTAGAACTACTTTAGTATGAACTTCTCTAGGATTATTTAGAACTTCATAAATTCAACACAGTTTTTCCTTTTTGTTTCCATTGTGGAGTTGTTTGATTCTTCTGTAAGCCTGTCCTCGTACATCACATTCTCATTGAATATAACATCCCTACTTTTGGTGATATTCTAATTTTTATAATCCCAAAATCGGTAATGCAATTCATCATCACCATATCCATCAAAGACACATTTGTTAAACTTGACATCAAGCTTGTTTCTTTGAGTATAATCAATATGCACATAAGAAATACAACCAAAACCTTTAAGTATGAAATCTTCATTTCTTTTCCACTCCAAAGTTCCTCTGGTATTTCTCCATCTAAAGGTACTGAAGGTCTATGATTGATTAAGTAAGTTGTAGTGTTGATAGCTTCAGTCCATAACATATTGGGCAAACTAACGTACATCCTCATGCTTCTTGCACGTTCATTCAAAATTCTATTCATGTGCTCCATTCAGTTGCGGTATCATTGGAACTATATTCTCCATCCTGATTCCATTTTTTATAAAAAAAATCTCTCAATTGTTTTACCTCAACTAATTGACTTTCAAGCTAGTTTCATGTTCCATCATGCCTTCCATGTTTTGAAGGTATCAAACACTTCTGATTACTTCTTCAGAAAATCAACCCACACCATCCTTGATGAATAGTCAATGAAGGTGACAAAATATAATGAGCATGTTAGGGATGTAACTTGAAATGCCCCCAAACATCAGCATAGAGTAACTCTAACTTCTTCACCTTAAGTATCTTGCTAATCTTTGTGAAAGTGACCTTTTTCTATTTTCCAAAGATGCAATCTTCACATAGGTTTAAATCTACACTTCAACTTTCCTTTTGATAAAAGTGCTTTCATACCTTTCTCTCTCATATGGCCAATCCTATGGTGTCATAGATCTGAATCAACATTTGCTAGTGCAATGATGTTTTCTATGTTATTAGAGTTGTCATGGAGAGTACCTATCTTCTTACCACGAGCAATGATGAGTGATCCCTTGTTAATCTTCCATTTGCAACTAGTGAAGGTTGTTGTAAAACCTTCTTCATCTAGCTTTCCCATAGAGATCAAATTCTTTTTGAGACTAGGAATATGTCTCACTTCTTGCAATTTACAAGTAATCTCGTTTGAAAACTTCAATCGAACATCGCCATTTCCCATAATTTTTAAGGTTTCATCATCTGGTAGATGAACCTTTCCGAAATCACCACTGACATAGTTCTCCATAATTTTACGACAAGATGCCCTTGAATCCAAGATCCAAGATTCAATTAGATTGTTGATGCTTAGAATCATAACGTTGCCTACTTCTTTATCCATGTTTGCCGACTCCTTTGCTCCGCCATCTTTCTTCGGTGCTTTGCAATCCTTCTTTAAGTGGCCCTTGTTACTACAATTGCAACACTTTAAATCTTTCTTAGATTTAGATTTTCCCCTTCTGAATTTCGATATGCTTGAATTTGAACTCTTGTCTAGAGTTCTCCCTCTAGACTCAATGTGTAGAGCTGAAGAGGTCGACGCTTCTCTCAATTCTCTCCACCAAATTTCTTCACTCAACAATAGATCTTGTATATTGTCCAATTTCAATATTGTATTATTCATCGAACTACTGACTATTGTAACAATATTATTCCAACTATCTAGTAGAGATGATAAGAGAATTATAGCATGAACTTCATCGCCAAATTTAATTTTCACTAAACTCAACATGGTTGTGCCTATGTTAAGTTCATTAAGATGTTGGGCCACCGATGCCCCTTCCGCATTTCGTAGGTTGAATAGTCACCTCATCAAGTGAACTTTATTAGCAACCGATGGCTTTTTATAGACATTAGCAAGAGCCGTCATTAGACTCATCGTGGACTTTTCCTTGATTATATTGAAAGCAACATTTCGGGATAGTGTCAATAGAATAACACCAATGGATTGTTTGTCAAGAAGTTTTCACTTTTCATCCTTCATGCTCTCTGGTTTGGTTTTCGAGAGAGGTTGATATAGCTTTTTATGTAACTAGATAATCTTCAATTTGCATCTTCCAAAAGTCAAAGTCTGAACCATCGAACTTTTTTATTTTAACTTTTCCTTCGTCTGCGACTATCGCTCCCTCTCAAATCTGGACTACCAAAACTAATTATTTTCCAATGTGGAAGATCAGACTAAGCTGCAATCATAGAGCATTCTAAGAAATAACCTTGTCTCGGATACCATTTATTGGGAAATAAACATGGTAATTTCCCTGTCACCAGATTAATGGGAATGCGAAAAATAATAGTGGAAAAATAACATAAGATTTGTTAACGAAGTTTGGCCAATTATACCTACGTTTCCGGAATTGCAGCAAACTTTATTTATGAAGAAAAGTTACACGGTACTTACAAAACACTAATCTCACACCCAATTATCCTTGAAAATTTTTAAAGAAGACATTATCAAAAGTCCAAAAATTATTGAACTTAGTTTTTGCTAGACCTACTTTTTCCCCCTCTATTAATTTCTCTCTAACTCTACAATGCTCACTTTTTTCTCATGCTTCGTTTTCCTTTATAATGATCATATATTTATATAGTGAATTAGATGAGAAAAGGAACAATGAAAAAATTTTCAGCCTAATTAATTTGATGTAGTCTATTTTTCAAAAGCAGATTACATTTCCACTGCAATCTCTTTTCCACATGCCATCTTACTCATCATCTCTAATCTATCTGTTATATTTTGTTAAAAGAAAATAAATAATATTTTATTATATATATGAAATGGTTGATTGAAAGGAAATTGAGATCTTTATTTTTGTACACAATTTCAACAAAGTTGAAGTTTTGACAAGAGTGCATTAAATTTATGCAACTCTATATATATATATATATATATATATATATATATATATATATATATATATATATATATATAAACTTTCTGATTTCTTTTCTCTCAAATTATTAGTTTGTATTTTTAACTACTCTTTCTTAGGTCTTTGATTTTCGTCCTCTGGTGATAGTATATTACAGTTGGTTGAGTTTGACTAACGTCTGTTATTGTATCCTAGGAGATAGTTTATCATACGGGGTAAAATCTATCTTAAGGAAACCGATTCGGGCCTCAACAGAACCCTCTTTTTCAAGGAAAATGTTTATTTCGGTATTTCATTATTTTATATTTGATATTAATTATAATATTTTCAATACTACGATTTCCATATATTATGTAATTCAAGACACTAATATTTCTTTTATTGTTTTTCCCTCTTTAAAAGAATTATTCATCATATTTTCTAACAATCTTAAGATAGATTTATTTTTTAAGTTTATATTCTTAAAAGAGATGAACAAGATACCGTAACTTGGAGTACCGTGACTTGGATTACCTTAACATTGGAATACCTTAATTTTCGGACAAAAGTATTGGACTTATTTTGGACAATCATTTAATTGGACTTAATTTGGACAAATATTAAAAGAAAAGTTAACAAATATAAATAAATAAAAAATAATATAACAATTATAATAATAAGTTTATTTGGTGTACGTACAATTTATCGTATTTGTTTTATTAATTGTTATTGTTATTCTAAAATTATTCTAATAACTTGTTTTGTTTGAAAATTTCAGAATTTATCATGGCCAATCAAATCCCACAGAATGATGAAATTACTCAAAGTTAGAATGAGCAAAACCAAAATGGACAATATGGTCTAATTGGTTTAGTGCCTGTTAGTACAACACTGATTGCGTCTGTACTTGTTGGTGGACCAACTGCTTTTGGCTTTGTTGGTTCTAGGCCAACTACTTCTGGATCTATAAGTTTCGGTCATTCTCAAGGAAATGAAATTGGAAACTTGTATAGTCAAGCTAACCAAAATGGACAATTTGGTCCTAATGGTTATGGATTAAATAGACTTTCGAATTCTAGGCTTGTTACTGTACCTGAAAGACCAGAAAAATTCAATGGTGTGAATTTTAAGGTCTGGTAACAGAAAATGAATTTCTACTTGACTAGCATACATTATGACAGATCTGTGAAGGAAGATCCTCCTATAGTTCCTGAAGGAGTGGTTGGTCCTTTTGTTAAATCTGTTGTTGATGTTTGGAATTATTCAGATTTCCTCTACAGAAACCATATTCTTAATGGTTTAATTCCTGAACTATATGAAGTATATAGTGTGAAGCATACTGCTAAGGAACTATGGGAATCACTTGATAGAAAATATCGAACTGAGGATGTGGCACTAAAAAATACTTAGTTGGTCAATTCCTAGATTTTAAAATGAATGATTCCAAATCTATTGTAAGTCAAGTGCAGGAACTTCAACTTTTAATCCATGCGATGGAGGCTGAGAAAATGGGGACAAGTGAACCATTTCAAGGTGCTGCAATTATTGAAAAATTACCACAAAGTTGGAAAGATTTCAAAGCTTATCTCAAACATAAGCGAAATGAAATTTCTATTGAGGATCTCATTGTTCGCCTGCGCATTGAGGAGGACAATAAAAGATCAAAAAGGAAATTTTCTGTTAATCAAGCTATGGCAAAGACCAATGTGGTGGAGGTCCATAAGGACTCCAGAAAGGGCAAACAACCTGGTAAACTCAAGTCCAAAATGGGACCGAAAGGAGGCATTAACAAGAAACAAAAATTTAATGGAAAATGCTTCAATTGCCATAAGATGGGACAAAATCTTCTGACTGTAGATTTCTGAAATGATCGATAAGAAATAAGTGATGTTGTGGATGGAATTACACAAGAAGTATATGACATCGATCTCTACGCGATAATTTTAGAAGTCAATATGATTGACTCAAATCCTAGAGAGTGGTGGCTTGATACAGGTGCTACCCGACACATATGCTATAACAAGGAATCTTTTGCTAGATTGACTCTTGTTGAGAATGGAGAGAAGCTTTTCATGGGAAATTCTGCTACTTCCAAGGTGAAAGGACACGAAACTGTGATTCTGAAAATGACCTCCGTTAAGGAAGTAAAACTACAAAATGTCTTGTATGTTCCAGACATTAGGAAAAATCTTAATTTTGGGAGTCTTTTAAGCGTACATGGATTCAAAATGGTGTTTGAATCCCAGAAATTTATTTTGTCAAAAGGGGGAATGTATGTGGGTAAGGGATACAAATGTAATGGAATGTTTAAATTCGATTGTATCTCTTGTAAGCATGGTTCCATTAATATAAATAAGAACAACGTTTCGGTTTATATGGTTGAGTCTTCTAATTTGTGGCATAATAGACTTGGACATGTTAATTTTGATACGTTACGACGTTTAATTAACTTAAATCATATACCCACATTTCATACTGATAAAACACATAAATGTGAAATATGTGTTGAGACAAAATCGACGAGATCTTCCTTTAAATCCATTGAAAGAAATTCAAAACCACTTGATTTAATATATATTGATATTTGTGACTTAAAGTTTATTCAATCAAGGGGAGGAAATAAATATTTTATTACCTTCATTGATGATAGCACAAAATATTGTTATGTATATTTGCTTAAAATCAAAGATGAAGCTATAGAAAAATCTGTGCTCTATAAGCAAGAAGTAGAAAACCAACTTAATAAGAAAATTAAAAAGGTTAGAAGTGATCGTGGTGGTGAATATGTCGCATGTTCAATTGCTATATTCACCATGATTACTCAAGCCCTTGATTGCAGAATTTTATCACCCTTTTCCTTGCATCTTCATAGTCGAATGTCACTAGACATTTGAGAATCCAATCTTGATTTTGTGAAAATCGCATATCCATAAACTTTGTGAGTCTAAGAGCAGAAAGATAAGCCTCCATCTCTCTACGAAGATTCAATGTTTCCAAGAAGACCATATCGAGGAATATCATTCCCATGATATCAAATTTTCTAATCTTTTGGAAACGCTTACCCTCTTCTCTTGTCCTTAAAGGGAAAGGATAACCATACTCCTCTTGGTATGTTTGGCTTTCTCTCCTATTTGCTGATTTCTTTGCATCACTTCATTGTGATTGGTTGAATTGGGTTGATCTTATCCATAATGGAAAGGCACCTTTTCATGATTGGTTGACTTCCAAAAGGTGTCTTATCATTTGGTAGTTGATGGCGGTTGATCGTTCTTATCTGGCGGTTGGTAGTTGAGAAGAGTTGAAAAAAAAACCGTCAAAGTCGCGACCGTGAATACTTGGTTGACAACTTTCTGTTCTGAAGAATACTAAGTCGTGACCGTGAATGGTTGTCGCAACCATGAATTGTGTTTTTCTTCAAAATCCTTCTTGTAATTTTACCAATCTTCAATAACTTCGATCCTGAGCCAAATCCTTAAGTTCCACGCATCATTTTGCACCTTTTTTTACTCTTTTTTCATAGATTTCCAACTTTAATCATTTTACTTCCAAGATTTACCTAGTTACTACATTTGCATAAAAAACAACTACATACCACGTGAAATCTTTTATAAAAAGTATAAAAATGACTTAAACTATAGTGTTTAATGTGTAAAATTATCATAATAATATGTGTTATTATGTACTTATCATCGCACCATTTGGTGACTTTTACTCCCAAAATGGAATTATTCATGAAGTAACACCACCTTACTCCCCTCAATCAAATGGAGTAGCTAAAAGTAAAAATCGTACTTTAAAAGAGCTGATGAATGCAATGTTAACCAGTTCTAGTTTACCACAAAACTTGTGGGGTGATGCTGTTTATCAGCAAATTATCTTTTGAATAAGATACCACGTAAGAAACAAGATAAAACTTCCTATGAATTATGGAAGGGTAGAAAACCTTCATATAATTACTTGAAAGTGTGGGGGTGTCTTGCTAAGGTAATGACTCCATTGCCTAAATGAATGAGGATAGATCCAAAAACGGTGGATTGTGTTTTCATTGGATATGCCGAGAATAGTAATGCATATCGGAATCTTGTATATGAATCTAAAAATCCTGAAATACATAAGAACACTTTGATAGAATCAAAGGATGCTTCATTTTTCGAAGACGTGTTTCCATGTAAGGAACTAAACAAATGTTTAAGATTTAAAAGATCTCGTGAACTTATTGAAGTGATGGTCAAGTTTATCAACAAAACACTCAAAACATTGATAATCTTTCACCGGTAGTTGAAGAAGATGATCAAAATTCTTAAGAAGAGAATGAGACTTATCATGAGGTAGAACCTAGAAGAAGTAAAAGGAAAAGAATTAAAAAATCATATAGTCCATACTTCTTAACATATATGGTTGAAGCGGAACCTCATACATACAAAGAAGCTATAAGCTCCACAGAAAGTTCTTTATGGAAAGAAGCCATGAGGAGTGAAATTGATTCCATATTGCAAAATCATACATGGGAATTAGTGGACCTTCCTCCCAGAACAAAGCCACTAAGTTCTAAATGGATTTTCAAACGTAAGCTAAAAGATGATGGATCAATTGATAAGTACAAGGCTCGTTTAGTCATAAAAGGTTATAGACAAAAAGAAGTACTACTTTGACACTTATTCTCCCGTGTCGAGAATAACCTCCATTAGGATGATACTTGCAATTGTTACTTTCCGAAATCTTGAAGTACATCAAATGGATGTGAAAACTGCTTTTCTTTATGGAGATCTTGAAGAAGAAATCTACATGGAACAACCTGAGGATTGCGTAGCTCCGAGTCAAGAAAAGAAAGTATGTAAGTTGGTGAAATCTTTATATGGTTTAAAGTAAGCACCAAAATAATGGCATAAGAAATATGATGATGTCATGATGGCTAGTGGATATCGTATTAAAGAGTGTGATGAATGTATATATGTCAAAACTACAAACGATGGATATGTTATTCTATGTTTGTATGTTGATGACATACTAATTGCTGGAAGCAATGAGAAGATGATAAAAAGTACCAAGAATATGTTAAATTTAAGATTTGACATGAAAGATATGGGACAAGCAGATGTTATTTGAGGAATCCAAGTTAAACGCTCACCTTATGGTCTCATATTAACACAATCGCACTATGTGGATAAGATACTAGACAAGTTTAATAAAGGTGATTTTAGTGTAGCCAAAACATCGTCAGTCTACATTTATCCAAGAACAAAAGTGAATTTATAGACCAAGTGGAATATGCAAGGGTTATAGGCAGTCTAATGTACCTTACAAGTTGTACAAGGCCTGACATCGCTTAAACTGTAAGCAGTTTAAGCAAATTTACGAGTAAGCTAGTAAATGCCATTGGAACGCTATCGTGAGAATATTAAGGTATTTACGATATACTCGTAATTATGGACTGCACTATACGAGAGAACGTGCTGTACTTGAAGTATATTCTAATGCTAGTTGGATAACCAAAATTAAGAATTCTAAAGGTACAAGTAGGTATGTGTTCACTCTAGGAGGGGGAGCAGTTTCATGGAAATCCTCAAGGCAAACAATTATAACTCATTCCACAATGGAAGCTGAGTTTGTAACCTTAGATAAAATAGGAGAAGAAGCCGAATGGCTACGAAACTTCTTGGAGGATATTCCTGAATGGCCCAAACCTATGCCTGCAAATGTATACATTGCTATAATCAAGCAGTGATTAAAAGAGCACAAAATGTAATGTATAATGGTAAGTCGAGATACATGTGCCGTCGATATAATACCGTTAGACAACTAATCTCAACAGGAGTTATCTCTATTGATTTTGTAGGATCAAAAGATAACTTAGCGGATCCGCTAACCAAAGGGTTAAATAGAGATCAAGTTGAAAAGACATATAAAGGAATGGGACTAAAGCCCATGAATATTTAAGGTACTATATGAAGGAAAACCCAACCATGTTGACTGGAGATCCCAAGATCTTGGTTCAATGGGATAACCTAATTGCATAGACATTGTGAGGTCATTGTGGGGGTAACCCCGTGTTCATTCCTATGATGTAAACAGTTACAAAACGGGTTAAGGGTAAGCAATGAAAGTGCTTTTAATGATTCTTTATGCATCAATGTTTGAGTAAAAGAGATCACCTATGTGAGAGTGAGGTGGGGTCGCTTCAGAAGAAACTAATAGGGCTTAATTATCTTAAACTTTTGCAGAACCAGGAGATGTTTAGGACCATACGAACATAACCATGAGAACCAAGACTATTAGAATTTAGTATTTGTGTGGGGTATATCATCATTTACCTAAATGTCAAAATAGTTCAAGGACATCACGTCTACTAATCAGACAGTAAAGCAAATATACTTTCACAAGGGAATGTTCAAGACTTGTGATCCACCTATCCTATGCAAATATTGATTGTATAATGCTATCACTAAATCGAGTTTGTCGTTCTATTTTCTTTTATGTGGGTTGTTATATTTTGTTAAAAGAAAATAAATAATATTTTATTATATATATGAAATGGTTGATTGAAAGGAAATTGGGATCTTTATTTTTGTACACAACAACAAAGTTGAAATTTTGACAAGAGTGTATTAAATTTATGCAACTCATTGTCCCTTTCTCATTTTATATATATATTGATGATCCCTCAAAGAGGAAGTTACGAAAAAAAAACTTTCTAATTTCTTCTCTCAAATTCTTAGTTTGTATTTTTAACTACTCTTTCTTAGGTCTTTGATTTTCGTCCTCTGGTGATAGTATATTACACTCGGTTGAGTTCGACTAACGTCTGTTGTAGTATCTTGGAAGATAGTTTACCATACAGGGCAAAATCTATCTTAAGGAAACTTGTTGTATCTTGGGAGATAGTTTACCATACGGGGCAAAATCTATCTTAAGGAAACCGATTCAGGCCTCAACAAAACCCTCTTTTTCAAGGAAAAGGTTTATTTCAGTATTTCATTATTTTATATTTGATATTTATTATAATATTTTCAATTTTATGATTTTCATATATTTTGTAATTCAAGACACTAATATTTCTTTTATTGTTTTTCCCTCTTTAAAAGAATTATTCATCATATTTTCTAACACTATCAACTCACTGACTCGCTAGCTCACTCATGGCTACTTTAATGCTTTCAATATTTTGTTATACGGTTTTGTGAGATTTTAATGGTTCATTTTGGTTTTAATTACTTAGCTGCATTCTTCTTTAGCTTATTTTTTCCGTGCTATTTCCACTAGACAACTCGAATTTTTACGCAACTGTTACACTTAGACATACTAGATTTATATTTATTCAAACCCGGTGTAGAGTGATTAGATAACTTTGTCCAAATCAGGCCATGTTGAACCTAGCAAAGGAGTTTCTAAATGCCTGTCCAGCTTATAACATTCTATAAATATAACAAAATTAACAACATAAAACTTATATATGGGTTATAAAAGTAATGAACCTTTTTTTAAACCACGGATATCAACCGACAGACCAAGTAACTAATTCATTCACCCACTTGTAAACACTTCATAGGATGGGACAACTAGTCCAATTATTTAAAGCTGCTACACACTTAAAGACAGTGATTGATCTCAAGACCTTTAGTTAAGGATACAAAAACACACCTTGGGTTCTCGAAGTATTGAACCTTGTTATTAGATGTCTGAGTATGACTGATAGACTTGTTAGAGGGCTAGCTAAGTTTGGGCCTGTTTGGTCTAGACTTGAGCAAGCTTAGCTATAGATTGGCAAAATGTTTATCCAAATTCACCTATTTTTTCTGTAAACTCTAAACCATACACATACACATACACACATACAAATATACAGAAGATTGGGTCCAAATTCACCTATTTTTTCTGTGCCTGCCAAAGAGTATACAAAATTTCTTTGTAAAAATACCACATAAACACCACAACAATGGCAAAATCTGGGCATAGTCTGATTGCATAACTGTTAAGACTTGGGAGCAGCTAATTCTTCATATTTCCACTTATAGCAAATACTGCCCTATGCATACGTCATTTTTTCAAATATTTACCTGTAACATCGCAACCTCCTGCATACAGTTGATATTATAAAAATGGGCAATGGTCAATTTATCATCATCTCATCTAACCATATAAAACACAAAGCATGCATTAAACTATTCTCAAACGAGCATTCTGGATATTATTATTACTGAAATTTATTAAAGGAACTAACCCAACCATTCCCTTTCTTAGTTTCTGCATTTTGTATATAGCTAAAAACTTACTAAACCCCGACCTCTCTACATTCCCGCTACTACCTCGTTCGCCAACTCGTCCATTAGCATTTCCTCGATTTCCTCCCCAACCGCGTCAATCTCGTCACTCACGTCCACCCACTTGCTGTCGGTCACTATCGCGTCGTCCTCCTTCACTTTCTTCTGATGGATTTCGAGCAGTTTCTTCGCAACCCCGTTCTTGATCCACCTGTTACTGCTCCTATTCCCGACCTTCTTCACCCATGGATGTGAGTCCCCGAATTGTTGCTTGACCACTGCCAGCGATGAATTTATGCAGTCAAAGAGCAGTTTCCTTTCCCAACTCGGCCAGCTTTCTGAATTCCAGTGATTCTCTAGTTCTTCGAATACTGCAGGATCTACTGGGCTTTCTGATGAGTGCAATGAAGACATGAAACTGTCCTTGTCGACAATGTTGATGCCTGATCGTGCTAGCATGTCTTTTACGTACGAGAACTCTTTGCTCTCTTCTTCTGCTATTTCTTCTTCGTTAACTTCGTTTCTCGAGATTGTCATGTGTCCCTCCTCATATGATTCTGATCCTGATTTCAGTTGCTGAATCTGAATCCAAAGTCCTAATATATATATATATATATATAATAACATGTTAGTGGTATAAGTATAAGACTGTGTTATGTGGTAAAGTGTTAATTGTTTGTCCCACATTGGTTGAAAGGTCAATTGATGTTGTTTGGGAAACCCAATTTACTGCCAATGATTCTACATTTATTCTTTTGTTGACCACAAGCAATGAAATGTGATTATTTAAATTACAAAAGTATGCTTCATTTATGCATATGATATAAAAAGGAACTCGAGACAATTTTTTTCAGGGTTACCATTGATATCAGAGGAGAGATTCTCAAAGTATTCTGAACTAGACGAGCGATCATCTGGGAAAGGTATTCCGAGAACTGAAACTGGACTAGGTTGTCCTGCCTCCTTACTACTCCGAGGGGACTCTGGCTTTGCGAGAGACTGCTTTGGGACAGACCCTTTTTCAGGTGGGGCAATTGATGATTCCTGAAACCAAGAACTATTAAACTTAAACCATCTAAAATTGTAATTGTTGCAATTCAGATATGGAAATTATCATCCTCTGCAATAATGAGGTTTTAGTGCAAGGAAACATCATCAGATCTTCTGATCTCACTCATTTATTTTCTTTCCATATATGAATCCAATTTTCTATCTAAGCAAATGGATTCTATTAAGAACGCAAGTACTTATGATGCATTAGATGTCCCGTTACTTCAAAGTAAGGCAATAGTTTCATGGGATAATTCCAAAACGATCTTGCATTGGCAATATATTAGAAACTGTGAAAAGAGTATGCATTAATTAAATTAATAACACACGGCACGATAACAACAGATAGCATCATCAATTGCTGTTTTGGAAAAACACACAAAAAGAAGCATGACACACTTAAAGCTGCTGGAATATCCAGAAAAGCATGGCAAAAAATGAAACAATCCAAAGCAAGTAAGCAACCAGAAATATTACACAATAAGAAAGTACTCTGCTGTGTACCAACTTTTGCATCAGCCTGGTCAACATTCAAAGCAGCACAAGACCATCATTAAGAAAGAGATAGACCACCAGCCAAGGCAGTAGCACCTTCAGGTAAACACCTCGGTCCAAGAGTTAGGCTAAGAAAGACATCTAAGATAATTTTGGCCTTTTCGAAAGTTTTAATCCTAAGTGCGAAAGTTCACAGTTTTGGAAAGGGTAATGATTTAAGGTAACAACATCGTAATTATCGATTTAATTTTGAAAAGGAAAGACAGACAGCTTTACTAGGGCTAGAAATAAGGGGGAAAAAGTCAGGCTGATTGTGGTCTTTGTCTAATTTCTGAAACATTTTCATGTATGCTTTCTGAAAGACGCGCCTAAGTTATCACTCAGGTGAGCGCCCCGAGTGGCACTAGCACCTCCGGCGATTAGAGATCTCTTAATCTAGAGGCACCCAAAATTTCTAACAACGTATCGATATATTGAGTAATTTCGTAATGCGGAGATGTACTAAAAATGAGTTAGTTGCTATTATTAGAATACAGTGTACTTATAAAATACTACCAAACACACAGATTATCTAAAAAGATAAAATCGAACCTGCGATACGGTCGAGGAATCCTCTTTTGCCATTGTATAAGCCGCTGATTCTACATCGGTGATAGGTTTTGAAGGCAAGGCTGCATTTTCAATTTCCATATCTGCCACATCTTGAAGAACTAATCCAGAATCTGGAACAATAGCTATTTCAATGTGATCAGCCTCAATCGCACTGTTATGCACTTTCTTACGCCTAAATTGAAATTCTGGTGAAGTGTCACCATAATCAGAGTACGGGTACAAAGAGAAATGAGATTTCTCAGTACAAGATTTTGAATTTCTTGAAGATGAAGCGTCTTTGTGGTTAAAATTCTCCTTTACCAACTTGATTCTTTCCAGTTGTGCCACTTCCTTTGGCAGTAAACCCTTTTCATCGCGAAGTGTTTCCTGGGGCATAACTGTTCTTGGACTGCCAAAAGTAGTGCAAGAGGCAGGAACAGATTTAGATCTAGAAAGAGTTCTAATACATCCATCTTTCCACCCATCCCTACTACTAATACCCAAAGGCTCAACTGATTCTGTTCGTCTATACGTGCCGACAAATTTGTCAGCGAACAATTTTTCACCAACCATGGCATCGGCATTAGCTGGCCTACCTTCCTTATCAGGCATAGCAAGCATTTCACCTAGGGTACTGCTCCTACCAATGGATCCCATATCAACAGACCTATGAGTCGCTTTCCACCTTTCTGAGAGTCTCTTCCTGGCCTCCTTGCTCAGTGGGGACTCGGCTGGGCGAGATGATGAAGGTCTGTGTTGATTGTTCCTATGTATCGAGTTTCTTGAAACCAGTGAAGGTATTTCTGATTCATGAGCCAATTCATTGTCAGACATAATAGATGAACTCTCATCCCCAGCATAACCTTTGAATCCAGAGGCCTTTGCATGACCACTTTCAAGTTTATTTCTCATATGCCTAGTGATCTCCTTCGCAATTTCTCTGGATTCTCTAGACTTGTATTTTGGTACTGGATCATTAGAAAACGATTCCCTTGCACATAATTCTACCTCCCTATCTCTGATACTAGAAAGTTTAGTGTGTTCCTTACAATCCAAAAGGAAACCATGGGAAGTTTGAGGAGATGAAAAATATCTGGTAGCCTTCAGCACTTTCACACAGTTTGGTTTTAGCACAACAATCCTAATAGGAATAACAGAAGACTCAAATTTCCCCTCCACCTGAATCTTTGAAGACTTAAACTGAGCATTTTCAACAGAATTCTTATTGTTGGAACGACCAAGAGATTTGTTATGGTTTTTTTTATGCTTCCGTAGGATTTCTCCCTCATTCTTGCCACCATGTCCACTGCCTTCATCATCTGGAGCACTCGAAAACTTCATGCCCAATTTTTGATTATGCTGGGATGGGAGAGGATCTGCTTGCAGATCATGTAGATGCTTTGTAAACAATGAATCTGGCTCCTCGAGATATTTGAGCAGAAGATCTTGGTTGGAGTGTAAATCCTCAACTGCATCATGGAAATCTTCAGAATTGTGAAGTTTTTCATCAGATGAGAGACGTCTCACATCTTGTAATGTCTGCTTCACATATGTCATCTCAGCTTCAGTTAGCTTTGATTTTGCAGGCCTCTTCAATAAATAGCAACTATTCTTCATTTTCAATGAGTCCGAAACTTCGAACACATCCTTAAAATCGTGCTCCTCCTTTGAGCTTCTTCTGGATGATCCACGGCTACATGATGTACTACTCCTCTGAGACCTTTCTGCTGATGTTACCTTCCGTCGATAATTTTCCGCTAACATTAATGGTTGTTTGCGAGACAACTGCTGAGGCAGCACCCCATCAAAGCCCATCAATCTGGCAATAACACCTGGTGATTTTTTCCGTGGCTCAGATTCTCTTAACATCTCTTCAGCTATTAACTTCTTAACCGGTGTTCCAGATGCTCGATTGGAAAACCTCCTACTGGACTCCCACGTGACCTACAAGGGCCAGATGATATCAGCAAACTTTGAGCTTAAAAGTACACAAAAAAATAGTACATGAAGAGACAGATAATGCATGCACTAGAAGAATCATTTAAAAACATAAAGCGAATAAAATCATATCATCAATGAACAAAAACAAGTTAGGCCAACTCACCGAATTTTCAACAATTGTATCACTAGTCTGAGCAGTAGAACCAGATGCCAATTTTGGAAAGTTTATCTCTTTCTGAACCTGCCTGTTTCCTGGAAATCAATTCATAACCAACATTAGGGCATCTTTTCCAACCAAACAATAAATACAAGACTGAAGATTGTTAATTCTAAGGTCAGAAACTACAAAGACCTTACAACGAGTACAATCCCTACCCAGACTGGTTAATAAATCTAACAAAAAGAAATAATGAAGATGAAAGTTAATGCAAATAAGGTCTTTGTAGTTTCCGATTTGGGAGTTCATCTACAGGTTGCCTCCAATGAAATCAGATACAGGGAATATTCTCAGAAAGTTTTAAACATAAAAACAAAAAAAAAAGAATTAGCATTAAAAATTTAAGAGAACTGTGATCAAGCGATGCAAACAGACTTCATTAGACCTAGAATTATTTTTTGAATGATTACTGTTTGTTTGAAAGGAAAGAAAAAGAAAATACAAGCACGCTCACTGTAGATAAAAGCAGATGATCAATTCAAAAATCTACTTTAACAAAAGCAGAAGGAAAACTATTCTGGCGACTCATCTCTTTGGAGCAACAACGAAACAAAACTTCATATATGTGCATCAATGCCTTCTATAAAATGTTTACAACAACTCAATAACTCAAATTAATAAAATTAATAATATCCTTACTCATTTCGCATAACTTCTGTAACTAAGTAATCGAACATAGGAAAAAAAAGGTCACCGAAAGATGCAATGAAAGCATCATTTCAAAGTATAATTGTTTAACAAAACATAGAGAAATAAAACAAATAATCTAAAAGAAGCAGCACTACCTTCTCTGATTCTACAACTGGAACTGCGATTATCTGTCGAAGCTGATTTACTAGACTTCACCAACCGATACTTCTCCATAATCGTTCATCAAAATGTATAAAGAAGATTACAAAATAAAAAAGGAAGACGTAAAATGAGACAAAACTAGATCGGGAATCACGGGAGGAAAGAAGCAAGATAAGATAGAGGAAGAATCCAAGAAATTGACGGACTGTAAACCCTAATTCATTCAGCTAAGCGCAGAAGAATCCAAAATTAAACAAACAGAAATATCAAAAACCAAACAAGGTGAGACAGAACCATTCCGATACCAGCGGCAGAAGCATTGCCGAGAGAGGAGGAGCAAACGAAGAGAGAGCACGGCGGCTAAACGGAGAAGAGGTGGTTAGAAAGGCCGCCGGAATTGAAGCTCAGAGAGAGAGAACAAGTTTTTGAACATTCAAATAGCGATACTGACAAGAGAAGAGCAAAGCAGCAGCGCGGGCAAGTGGTGATGTATAGTATGGCTGGGACTATCTTGCGACTGTGACTTTACTTACACGTGTATTTTTCTCTGTATTGCCACGTCAACTTTGCTTTACGGTTTTTTTTACTGTGGTAGGTCATACTAGAGTCCTCTCTTCCTCTTTGTCCTTTCCTTAACTGATTTTTTAAGATACCAAAATTGAAAAATTTTGCATTTACTCAAATAGTGCATTCGTATTTATGAATCTAGATTCTTTAGACATAAAAAAGTATTTAAAAATTATATATTGCATATTAACTCTCATGATACAGTGAATGATAAAATTTACTTAAATATTCAATAAAGCTGAAATCAACTTTAAAAATCATGTTCTTGTTTAGATCACTTCTATCTTCTTTTTCCTAATTCAATTGTTGTTATTTGTTATTATTGTATCAATTTGTAATATATGCTTTTTTAATTGTGATGAATGACAAGATAATATAATTGAAAATTTTATTATTTAATCTGAGTATATGTAGAAATATTGGATATTTAGTAAAAATTTTATATGATAAAAATATTCTTACAAATCTTTGTACACTCAATTTTTCAAACAAAAAGAAAGAATTTTTATGGATTTTACAAAAAGTATACAAATATTTTTAGAGTATATAGAGCTGTATATTTAGTTTCAAATTTCTTCTTTTAATCCTGTACTATTTATGATAGATATTTTTTACCATGAAAATACAAATGAATGGATTCTTTCTCTCACATTAAGTAGATTTTGGCATATCATAAATTACAAAATCTAGAATACGAATTGGCTTAACGTATAAGAACAGAAAGATGAAACTAATAGTAATTAATTAGTTGTTAGTGTTAATTTGAAGACAACAAATTAACTCTAACAGCTCTACATTTTGTCAAAATTGTTTAATATAAAAAAAGTTTTTTTTTTATCAAAGACAAAAAGACATAAGAATTATCATACATTGATAATTAATTAATGAAGTTCAATAAAAATTTCGTTATTAAGCTAAAAACTATATTAAAAAAATGTAAGTTAATTTAGTTAGGTGATACTGAACTTGTTTCCCATTGATTTTAGTTGCAATTTTCCCAAATAAAGAAAACTCTATTTTAAGGTAATATTTTAAATTTATTCTCAAATAAATTCTTTAGCATTACTAATACAATAAAACTAAGAAATAAGAATATATATACATTTTAATCAATCCAAATCATTGAAATCCAAATATTCAACAAAAAAATATTAAAACTTTTTTAGAAAATAAGAATTGTTGTGATGTTAAACAAGCCTTAATTGTTAATCCGGTACATCAATCATCATCTAAACCAAATGAAAACAAAATTTTTCAAAATTATGAGCTTGACGAAAATTATTTTTAATTAATACAAAAACAATAAAAAATTATAATTGTTACATCCACTTTAGAAATGGTAATTTATGCATTTATATGACAGAAAAGAATTTAAGCAATTATAAAAATAGGTCTTGATATCAAGGCCCATTAAAGGCACAAATAAATGTACTTTGGCCCAGAAACATGGCCCCTCAGCCAAGCTACGCTTCGGCATAAATGTGCGCTGAATTAAGTCTTACAGCGAACAGCCTTCAGCGATCCTTGACCCCACTCGCGCCGAAGACCTTCATTCAGCAATACCCTCCGCGTATTGGCTGAAACACACTCGGCATAATCCATGCTGGTCTCGTGCGCTCCTTATCTCTCCATTGTCACATTAAATGCAAATCCGATTGGTAGAGATGAATCGTTTAATGCTTTGACGGTGGAAAAGACCCTCAAGTGGCTTACCACTTGCGCACAGCTTGCAGGGCCCCACAAGTCATCATTACACAAATTCCTATATTTAGCAAGGTAATCTCCTATTTTTTGGGTAACTGTTACTTTAAGAACATACTCTTATCACCTTCCCAGATCGCTAACTTTAGCATCGGGGGTCTTTGCCAGAAACACTTCTGGCCGGAGAATTATTTTGTAGGTTCTGGAGACGTCGGAGACCGTGGACTTCATTTGACGTGTACCAAATTGGTGCGGTGAGCGTGGAGGACAATCTTGAACGATGACTACTCCCCCAAACAGACCAACAAGACCTTTCACTCCGGGGATCGTCCTGTTCTTGGATACACCGGAGCTTAGAGATGAGGCTGGAACGTCGAACCCAGTCACCACTGTTCCCCCGCTGTAGACGGAAACACCTACCTCATCAAGACTAGAGGCATACGAAGAGGGGAGAAGGAAGATCGCGGAACAAGATACGGTGGTAATGCTTGTCAGGTAGAGCGAGCAAAAGAATGCGGCTATGGCCCTTATACAAAATATGATGAATGAAATCCTGCACTCATGAAAAGGAGGAACAAGAATTGCTCAGGGACCTTTGTAGGGAAAGGCAATTGAATAGGTCGGAGATGCGACGCCCATCTCAAGCTCCCCGTCCATGGTTAGACAAGACCGCTCACGTTACATTTACCACCGCTCATAAACATTGGAAAAGGGAGGAACCGCCACAACTAAAGGAAAGGCAAAGATGAAATCCCCACGACGGGAAGAGGAGGGATTCGTGGAGTCACTCCAGCGTGGAGACAGAAGTTCCGCATTCAAAACCCACTCAAAGCAGCCTTTGGATAGCGCAGGGAGCTCGGCGGGATCAAGGCAAGAGGTCTCCCCGAAGCTTCGGCCTGCTAGGGAGGATTTGGAGGTTGTGATAGCCAAGAAGGTAGAGGCACTCCTGGCTGAGAGGGGAATGGAGGCTGCCATGCCGGATATCGTTGAAACAGAATCGCCCTATTGCACCCGCATACACGTGAAAAGATTCTCAAAAGGCTTCAAGCAGCCTCGTCTGCGGGAATACTCAGGGGTAGGATAACCCACTGCGCATGTTCGCTATTTTCGTCAGTGCATGGAGGCGGTTGATGCTACAGATGCCATGCTATGCAAGTTGTTCCCCACCACCTTATTGGCACCCGCGACCCACTGGTTTGAAAGTCTCAAACTAGGATCCATAACGAGCTTTGACATGATGTCCAAGAGCTTCGCCCTCTACTTTATCACGTTTATCCCGCCCAGTCGAATGGTCCAGGATTTACAGATGGTCCGGTAGAGGTCGGATGAATCCCTCGCTGACTTTGTGGAAAGATTCCAGAAAGTGGCTCTCGAGATTAGGGACTGCAACATTGACATAGCCTCGGACGCGTTGGCGAGAAACTACCGCAGTGCTGACTTGGCAAAAGATATATCCACCGAGAGACCACCAACTTTGGCGAGGCTGATGTAGAAGGCCAGAAAATGGGTGTGTTGGGAAACTCATAAAAGGAACACAAAAACAAATCAAGGCCACCGCAAGGGAGGAACAGGTGAAACGACGAGACTTTGGGAAGCGTGAGTTAGAACGTCGACATACCTATCTCCCGGAGATGCTAAGGCGAGAGGTGGAATAATTCACCCCATTCAATGCTAAAAGAAAGGAGGTTTTGATGTGGGTTGAGAAAAACAGGGAAGACATCAAATACCCCCTTAAAATGAGATACAAGGGGAAGCCGGGAACTTACTGCAAGTTCCATAAAAGCGAGGATCATGAAACGGAAGATTGCAAAGAGTTGGCCCGCGAATTGAGCAAGAAGGCCGCTGATGGTCGACTAGACTGCTTCCTCCAAAACCCACCGAGGATAAGTAACGAGATGAAGGGGGGAGAAATCAACGCATGGAATAATGAGGCTATCAACCGCCCCGTCGGGATGTTGAGGCAGGCTATGAACCGCCTCACCGTGACATCGAACCCAGTTATCACCCACCCCGTTGTAATACCGAAGAACCCCCGCCTAGAGGAGTGATACATGTGATCGCTGGGGGAGACATCCAGAAAAAGAGGAAAAGAGGGAACACGTTCGATTATGATAACACAAACAGAGGGAGCGAGACATGCTATTCGCCCAGGAGAAGAAACCTTCACTACACAACGATGCCCTGTTAATTAAGATGATGGTGGAGGGATACCAGGTGCGTCGTACGCTGGTAGACACAGGTAGCTCGGTTAATGTGATGACCAAGAGAGTGTACGAGGCAATTGGAGGAAACCCCAATCACCTTGCCATCCATCTGACACCGTTGATAGGTCTAGGAGGGTACGCTGTGCGTGTATGCGGTTCGGCGAACTTATCTATTACATTGGGAGATAGTGGCCCCAGGTGGAAGACCCGGGTCGAATTTCTCATCATGGATATCCCATTGGTGTACAACATAATCCTAGGGCGTTCGGCCATTATCCGTTCTGAAGGTTTCATTAACCTTCGATACCTCACGCTCCAGATACCTACACACCAGGGAATAGCCACGGCCTACAGAAATCAGCAAGCAGCCTAGGAAACATATTTGATGTCTTTGAAAGCCAAGCCTTTATTGGTGAGGAGGAACCTGACCAGGAGCGGGCCGCCGAGCCCGCAGATGTGATGGTAGCGGTAACCTTGGAAGAAGGGAAAGAAGGAGCTGAAGGAAGAAACTAAGAAAGAAATCCTAGCAGTACTACATGAGAGGGTCTAGGCTTTTTCATGGACCTCGGCGGACCTAACAGGTGTCAGCCCCGAGGTTGCGGAGCACAGATTGAATGTCCTTCCCCAGGCGAAGCCAATCAAGCAAAAATGAAGGAATCATGCCTCGGAGAGACAGAAAGCCATAGAGGAGGAAGTCTCTCGCCTGCTCGAGGCCGGATACATCAAAACAGTCTGCTACCTTGATTGGATCGCTAATGTAGTACTAGTCAAGAAGTCTAAGGGCAAATTTCGCATGTGCGTAGACTTCATAGATCTCAACAAATCATGCCCAAAAGACAGTTATCATCTCCCCAGCATTGACATGTTAGTAGATGCCACGGCATGCTACGCCATTTACTCCATGTTGGATGTGGCATCGAGCAATAACCAGATACCTATAGCCTAGGAAGATAAGGAAAACACATCATTCATTACGTATGAAGGAATATATTGCTACAACGTCGTGCCCTTTGATCTTAAAAATGAGGGGGCCACGCATCACCGAATAATGAACGATATCTTCAGTGGCATGATAGGGAAAGAAGTAGAACTGTACGTGGATGATATGATTATCAAGAATAAAATTGAAGCAGAATACGCAACAAACATAGCCAAAGTCTTGACCCTTTTAGAGAAGTACGGGCTGAAGCTGAATCCGGAAAAATGCGCCTTCGACGTAACGGGGGGAAAATTCTTAGGATATTTAGTCTCGCAAAGGGGAATAGAGGCTAACCCTGATAAGATAAAGGCGATGCTTTAACTCAAAGAACTCGAAAGCATCAAAGATATCCAGCATCTCAATGAAAATCTTAACGCCTTGGGCCGTTTCATTTCTTGCGCAGCACGCCGATGCGTCCCATTCTACAAAGCTTTGAAAACAAAGAAGTTCATATGGGGAGAAGACTGTGCCACAACTCTTGCCGAAATCAAAGCATTTTTTATCTCCCCACCCCTGCTAAGCCGCCCAATCACTGGCATGCCTCTGTACCTTTATCTCAGCTCTTCGGAGGAGGTATTAGGAATGGTGCTTATCAAAGAAGAGGGGGCGGATCAGTTCCCGATCTATTATGGTAGCTGCACTCTGAAAGGCACTAAAATTAAATATGGCTGAATGGAAAAGTTGGCATTCGCGCTAGTGGTGTCATCCCAGAAATGGCGCCACTACTTTCAAGCTCACACGATCATAGTGCGAACCGACCTGCCACTCAAGAAGGCACTTTAGTGGCTTAAAACCTCAGGGTGCCCCGCTAAGTGGTCCCTCAAACTTACGAAGTTCGATGTCCGCTTTGAACCAAGGATGGCGATGAAAGCGCAGGTGTTAGCTGACTTCTTACAAGAAGCTCCACCATAGAAAGAACTACCAGAGGTGGTATGGCCCATGTTCATAGAAGACAGCTCCAACAACGCTGCAGCAGGCATTGGGATTTTCATTCAGGGTCCAAAGGGGATAGTGATTTGGCAAGCCGCTAGGCTGGAGTTCAGGGCTTCTAACAATGCAGCAGAATACGAAGCGTTGATCTTCGATCTAGAGATTGTCAAAGCCATCAAACCTGATAACATCAACATATTCAATGATTCTGGGTTGGTAGTCAAACAGTTCGGAGGAGAGTACAAAGCCAAAAGCGAGGCCATGCGGAAGTACCTCGCCTGAATCACCTCCCTCATCAAGGAGATACACGGTGAGGGTACCGAAATGTCAATTAAGCAGATTCCTAGAGCGCTAAACGCCGAAGCAAACAGGTTGGAAAAAGGGGGGTCGAGCAAAGAGCAGGAGATCTTACTCCCCTATATCCCTTTGCGGATCAATACCCCCAGTGTGCCAACGATAGACATGCTGCAAATAGAAATGGAAGATGAATGGTTCACCCCCATTTGCAAATATTTGGAACACAACGAGCTACCAGCGAAGGAATGCGCAGCTCAAAAATCGTACGAAAATCCTTTCGCTACGCGATGATCGGCGGACAGCTTTACTGGAAATCCATAAGCCATCCTTGGCTGAAATGCGTAGGCCGCTTCAACGCTGATTACATATTACACGAGGTTCATAAAGGCCTCTACGGCGCACATGAGAAGAAGGATGTAATGGTTTGAAGGGCCAAGCTACAAGGCTTCTATTGGCCAACAATGGAGCTAGAAGCCAAGATACTGGTCCAATCTTGCTAAGCTTTCGCAAGAACATCATCGGTATCATTCGGGCCGAGGTCAATCATTTAAGTCGCATGGCCCTTCGCCTTGTGGGGAGTAGATCTGGTAGGACCTTTACAAAGAGTTAAAAGTAAAAGCGGTGGATCATTGTCACTATGGATCACTTCACCAAGTGGGTAGAGGCCGAACCCCTGTCAACCATTTCATCGAAGCAGGTCACCTCTTTCTTCAGCAAGAACATAATGTCACGTTTCGGCATCCCCATACCATCATAATAGATAATGGAACATAGTTCAATTGTCATGCATTCAAATACTTCTGCTAGAGACTCAAAATATTGCTTCGCTTCTCCAGCGTTTCCCATCCTCAGACGAACGGCATGACATAAGTAACTAATCGAACGATCTTTGAAGGAATCAAAACGAGAGTCTAAAATCACGGTTCGGTATGGCTGGAAGAACTCAACAATGTCATTTGGTCTTACAGAACCACACCCCGGACAGTAACAGGCGAAACACCCTTCCTCCTCACATAAGGAACAAAAGTAGTGCTCCCTATTGACAACAGCGCACCTAACGCAAGGGTAGAAAATTACATTGAAGGGGCCTCAAACAATGACCTGCTGAGGCACAACTTGGATTCCCTGGAGGAAAGGCGTGAGCAAGCTCTCATCCGCATGATGGAATACAAATGGCGCATCACCCTCATACGCAACAAAAAGATAAAACCTCTCAAGTTCCAGGAGGGCGAGTTAGCCCTTCGTAACACAAAGGAATCACAAGCAAGAGAAGGACGAGGGAAGCTCGGTATCAAATGGGAGGGCTCGTTCAAAGTAACAAAACAAATAGGGGGTAGTGCGTACAAGCTATCCACTATTCGGGGAAAGGTCCTACCACGCACGTGGAATGTAGCCTCTCTCAGAAAGTTCTATCCGGGAGCATAATAATTAGTGTCTTGTATATTTATTTAGAGATTATGATTTGTAAACATTCAAAGCACTGGCAATACAATGTTCTACAAACTCCATTTTTAAGATGCGTAGACGATCACACTAAAAATAGCTCGCAGGGTTAGATCTCCGAGATCTCCTCGGTGCTATCGTGCTTTGAAATTAAATCAAGTTAAATAGCCCACAGGGTCAGATCTCCGAGATCCCCTCGATGCTATCGCGCTTTGAAATTAAAGCAAGTTAAATAGCCTGCAGGGTCAGATCTCCGAGATCCCCTCGGCGCTATCGCGCTTTGAAATTAAAGCAAGTTAAATAGCCCGTGGGGTCAGATCTCCGAGATCCCCTAGGCACTATCGTACTTTGAAATTAAAGCAAGTTAAATAGCCTACAGGGTCAGATCTCCAAGATCCCCTCGGTGCTATCGCGCTTTGAAATTAAAGCAAGTTAAACAGCCCGCAGGGTCAGATCTCCGAGATCCCCTCGGCGTTATCGTGCTTTAAAATTAAAGTAAGTTAAACAACCCGTAGGGTCAGATCTCTAAGATCCCCTCGACGCTATCATGCTTTGAAATTAAAGCAAGTTAAACAGCCTGCAGGGTCAGATCTCCGAGATCCCCTCGACGCTATCGCACTTTGAAATTAAAGCAAGTTAAACGCTCGTAGGGCCAGATCTCCGAGATTCCCTCGGTGCTATCACGCTTTGAAATTAAAGCAAGTTGAACGACTCGCAGGGTTAGATCTCCGAGATCCCCTCGACGTTATCGCGCTTTGAAATTAAAGCAAGTTAAACAGCCCGCAGGGTCAGATCTTCGATATTCCCTCAGCGCTATCGCGCTTTGAAATTAAAGCAAGTTAAACAGCCTGCAGGGTCAGATCTTCGAGATCCCCTCGACGCTATCGTGCTTTGAAATTAAAGCAAGTTAAACAGCCCGCAAGGTCAGATATCCGAGATCCCCTCGACGCTATCACGCTTTGAAATTAAAGCAAGTTAAAAGGCCCGCAGGGTCAGATCTCCGAGATCCCCTCGGCGCTATCACGCTTTGAAATTAAAGCAAGTTAAACAGCCCGTAGGGTCAGATCTCCGAGATCCCCTCGGCACTATCGCGCTTTGAAATTAAAGCAAGTTAAACAGCCAGCAGGGTCAGATCTCCGAGATCCCCTCGGTGCTATCACGCTTTGAAATTAAAGCAAGTTAAACAGCTCGCAGGGTCAGATCTCCGAGATCTCCTCGGCACTATCGTACTTTGAAATTAAAGCAAGTTAAACAGCTTGCAGGGTCAGATCTCCGAGATCGCCTCGGTGCTCTCTCGCTTTAAAGTTAGAGAAAGTTAAAAAGCCCGCAGGGTCAGATCTCTGAGATCCTCTCGGTGCTATCGTGCTTTGAAATTAAAGCAAGTTAAACAGCCCGTAGGGTCAGATCTCCAAGATCCCCTCAGTGCTCTCTTGCTTTGAAGTTAAAGCAAGTTAAGTAGCCCGCAGGGTCAGATCTCCGAGATCCCCTCGGCGCTATCGCGCTTTGAAATTAAAACAAGTTAAACAGCCCGTAGGGTCAGATCTCCGAGATCCCCTCTGTGCTATCGCGCTTTGAAATTAAAACAAGTTAAACAGCCCGTAGGGTCAGATCTCCGAGATCCCCTCAGCGCTATCTCGCTTTGAAGTTAAAGCAAGTTAAACAGCCCGCAGGGTCAGATCCCCGAGATCCCCTCGGCGCTATCACCCTTCATTGCTATCACGCTTTCAAATTAATGTAAGATCAGCAGCTCGTAGGGTCAAAACATAAATGATTCCCTCAGCTCTCTTATAATTAAAAACATACTAACAGACTCAGGAGTAAAACACTTTAGCTTTGAATGGTTAGAAGAAAATAAAGATACGACTCAATCATCTCAACACGCACTCAAAGGGATCTCAGCAATTAACTAAAGCTGAAAGGATCTTCTATTTTGGCAAAATCAACATATAATATACATTCAGCAATACAAAAACACAGCATACAGATAAAGGAATGTAGCATTATTCATAAAAACCCAGTAACAAACAAAGCCAGTATCAACAACAAGTGTTCCATTAACAAAGTATGTGTATAAGCCCACAAGTCGGGCCTCATAGCTACCACAGATCAAAACACAACACAAAGAGAATTACAAAATAAAGAGGAAGAAGTAACAAGCTGCTCTAACTTAGACAGGAGAGGAGGTATTTGTAAATAGCAGAATCATCTTCTTCATCCAACCCCAATAAATAGGCTCCAAAGGATCAACATCTAACAAATCATTAACATAGTCCAATGGAGGCTCCTCATCATCAAATGGTGGAGATCTCAGACCTTCAAGATGGGATCTCCTCCTCATCCATAGTAACAGAGGAAATATTAGAATAGGAAGGCTCTGGTGCGGGAGGCCCAAAAATATGCTCATCCTCCTCCCAACTGCCAAGGGGTTCATCAAGCGGGGCTAGCTGGGCAAGATCATCAATATTTACTCCGGGAAACTTATCGCGCACTACGTGGAGGAAGGCGGTACGATAGCTGAGATGATCCTCTCGCCAATCCTCGCGAGTCTGCTTCACCTTCAGCTTATACTTAGCCTTATGGCGCTCATATTTGTACCGAAGATCCCGCAGCGCTTCACTGTTTCCTTCAGCGACAGTCCTCCAATACCTTAGCCTTATTTCTGCATTCTCCAAATCCTTCGCCACCTTAGCTTTATCCTCCCTCTCCCCTGCGACCTTAGCCCTTGCCTCCTCTATCAGTGCCTTAAGCTTATTTTCCTCGGTTTCAGTAGCGGATTTGATTTTGGCTTACGCTAGGTTGTGCTTCTCCTCCAATCCCTACATAATGCCTATCAGCTCCTACCGCTTCGCCTCATAATACTCCAAGTCCACATGAGCTTGGGCAAGATCTGCAACCTACTTCTTACCCACCTCCCCCATCTTTTTGGTGATTTCCTCTATCTCAGCATGAGCATCGTGCTCTTGCTGAACCTCCTTCAGCCTCTTCGTACTGCCTTAGGAGGTAGCGTTAGCAATCTCCACCTGACACTGCACATCCATCAGCACCTTCGCCATCCAATGAGCAGTAAAAAATACCTTCAAAAGTGGACGGAAATAAATTAGACAACAGCAACACAACCAGGTCCCAAATGCAAAACAAAAGTAACAAATACTCGGCTCCTCCTAGAAGAAAAGTGCTTACAAGCAAAGCTTACTGCTCAGCATAGGCCCCCAATTTAGCAGGACCCATTGTGTTGAATCGTGTATCCTCGTTAGGGAGCTCGGTGTAGTGCCCCAGCTCACTCACAACCTCTACCTTTAACAGAGGCACATCCTCCCCATGCACCTTTCACCACAACTACACGAGGGTGTAAAAATAAATAAGGAGGACAAAGACAAATGGGTGAAAATAGAAATTTGTTATAACTTTCGCATACCAATGGAGGATCGAATCTGGCCCATTGGACCTTCTCCTCTTCAGAGAATATAGCCTTCCCCTTAGAGGCCTTCCCCCCATCCTCAGCATTATAGCGGGGGCGCTTCTGCCCCCTTTCTTTTATCTCCACACCTTTGGTGGGCGTGGCAGGAGTCCCAGCCCTAGAAATACGGCCTTAAGGGTTAGCAGCCTGCAAGATAGCCCTTTGAGTGGTAGCCTTCATGACCACATCACCGGTGATCTCTGGGACCACCGCATTCACAGCAAGAGGATCTATAATTCCCTCATCAAAGAGCTGCTAGGCCCATCCCCCAACAGCAAGAGCCTCTTCCTTCAGCGCCACCTCAGTAACTTCCACAGCCATCAACTTGACTGGAGGAGCCTCTACCTCATTCCCCACACTTATCGAGGCCCCCTCTGGCGCTTATATCCTCGCCACTGCCACTACAGGAATAATTTTGGATTTTCACTTAGTACGGGCCATTCCTACAAATAAAAAGAAAAGCAATGATCAGTTTTTCAAAGTCTCACCATCCTCAGCAGTCAAATTAGTATAAATGATGGCCCCTTGATCCATCTAGCAAAAGAGGCCATTGGGTTGACCTAGTAAAAACTTCACCATGCGCCAATGGATGCTTGGTCGAATTTGACGCACAATTTCCACCTCTTAGTGCTACGAAGGGCTTAAATCCATGGCTCAGTGCCAGGTGTAGGGGTCCTCAAGATTGCGGGTCCAGGGGGTATGGAAAGGGAACTTCCCATCCCTTAAGGGATTCGGCGCGCCCTCCTATACATTGTCAGGGGATGGGAAAATTCAAAACCACTTATCCTTGAAATTCCTTACATGGGACTGCTTCCCCACCGGTTTCGACGTTGTCTCTCTTGTGCTCCCCCAAAACACGAAGGCTCCCGCGTGCTTTGTGCGAGGCCTGAAGAAGAGACGGAACACACGCCCTGAGAAGACGAAGCCCAGTTCACGGCACATTCATGCCAAGATAGCCAAAATGATCTAGGTGTTAGGGTGCAATTGTCCAGGGTACAAGCCAAATTCGCACAACAATTCCACCACACCGGTATCCATGGGGAAGCAAAATCCCCAGCGTACCTGCTGACAACGCACAAGTACTAAATCCTTCCTAGGGGGATTCCACATAACCTCCCCCTTCTTTAGCTCCTTCCCCATAACGTTGCATGATGCCCAAACCAATAATTCAAAAATTTCACTAGCCTCTTTCTTCTTGATAGTGGTGGGCATTTGGCAATCCACCCCTTCGACGGGGAAAGGAGAAGAAGACTCCCCCGCTACGATTTGGTGGCGCAGGACAGAGCCCGAGCCACCCCCCACCACCTCCACCCAGCGGCGGCCTCAGGGCCCCTCAAGGGCAACACCAAAGTAGCAGGACGGGGATCACGCTCCATAACTGGTTGCCGACGAACAGCATGGTGGACCAAAGCGCAAGAATCAGAAGAACTTGAAGTAAAGAGGGAAAGAAAGACAACTCACTCAGCAGAAGATAAAGGAGTTTGGTAAGAACTCGTCGAAAGAAGGTAAAATACTGGAAAGGAAAGAGCAAATTAGGATTTCAGAAAGCATATCAAACGAAAGAGCAATGAAGAGCGCACACACCTATATATACAGTAAGTCGCACGGAAACGAAGAGGTATACCCATTAAAGGAACCGCAACCATCATTATTGCTTCAAACGATGGATAAGAAGAGTCATGTCATATCAACAGTCGTAGCTTTCCAAGGAACAACACCACGCGTGCTTAGGGCACGCACGCAAGCCTTTGGCGGCCCTAAAGAGCCTTCATTTGGGCCCGTTGGGGGGGGGAATCCTGATATCAATGCCCAAATAAATGTACCTTGGCCCAAGAACATGGCCCCTCAGCCAAGCTACGCTTCAGCATAAATGCACGCTGAATTAAGTCCTACAACGAACAGCCTTCAGCGGTCCTTGACCCCACTCACGTCGAAAGCGTGTGGTCGAAGCCCTTCATTCAGCAATACCCTCCGCGTATTGGCTGAAACACACTCGGCATAACCCACGCTGGTTTCGCACACTCCTTATCTCTCCACTGTCGCATTAAATGCAAATCTGACTGGTAGAGATGAATCATTTAATGCTTTGACGGCGAAAAAGACCCTCAAGCGGCTTGCCTCTTGCTCACAGCTTGCAGGCGGACCCCATAGGTCATCATTACACGAATTCCCATAAATAGCAAGGCAATCTCCTATTTTCCGGGTAACTGTTACTTTAAGAACACACTTTTATCACATTCCCATATCGCTAACTTTAGCATCGGAGGGTCTTC
Organism: Euphorbia schlechtendalii; assembly: GCA_949673415.1. NCBI lineage: Eukaryota > Viridiplantae > Streptophyta > Magnoliopsida > Malpighiales > Euphorbiaceae > Euphorbia > Euphorbia schlechtendalii. The sequence continues at coordinate 4,664 of CATIWQ010226535.1, read as the reverse complement.
ACCGGAAACACTTCCAGCCGGAGACTTATTTTGCAGGTTCTGGAGATGTCGGAGACCGTGGACTTCATCTGACATGTACCAGCTCTTTCACTGTTTATTTTGATGAACATAATTCATTTATTGTACTTTACTTGATGGCAATGTGTGTTGTTTCTGACCTAAACGGAAATATAAAATAAATTTAACACAATAAATAATATTTAAATACCTAATTTGGAGATTTTGTTTTCTCGGATTAGCATGCATGCATAAGTAAAATAAAAGTAAAAGGCGATTATCAAAACAATATCTTACATATTTTTACTTCGACAAAGAATAATTTACAATTGATATGATCTGACAAAACATTCTCACATTAATCATTTAAAACCCAACAAAAAAAGAAAGAAAATTCGATAAATATTATTTCCTAAAATGGAGATTTTGTCTTTTTCAGATAGCCATGCATGTAAACGAACGTACTATACAAGTAAAAGGCGATAACACTCAGGTAGTTGTCCATCTAGGCTTGTAAGCCTTTTAAGTACATCTTCCTTCTTGTTTGTCTCTTATTTCGAACTCATTTCAGAATTAAATTTAGACGAGGCTAACTATAGCTTAAATGATTTCTCCCAACAAGGATTTTTTGCCTGCATCGTTTTCACTCTGCTCGAGTGTGGCCCTCCTTGCACGTTATTGGGCCTTGAGTAAGGTCATTGAAATTAGGCATAAAGGATGGTTTTATTTTCGAGCTTGACCTAATGCGAGAGAGAGAGAAAGAGAGAGAGATGATAAAGTCGGTTAAGGTAGGCTTAATTCTCTACCTTAACTTTTCATAGCATCTCACTTGTTATGTTCTGTTACGAGTTGGCTAGGCTCTCTATGAAAGTTAAGAAAGTTAAGAGGATCAAACCTTTTGGAAATCACTTGGAAATTGCCTAAGTGTAGATGAATTTGTTCACTTGACCTCGTTACTTTCTTAATCTCTGCTGATACATAATTTTTTTATGGAGATGCTCGAGTGAAGATTATATATGAGTGTAAGCAAGTTAGCTGCCTCTTTTTGTCATTCAAAGTATTTAGCTCTATCAAAGATTTCATGAGGATCATCCACAAAAAAGAAAGAAGCGTATATAGAATATTCTACTTCCTTATTTGGCAAAAAGGAAATAGTGATTTTTCGGAAATAAAATTGTTTGGGTAATTAAATCATATACTAAAAAAAGTTAGATTTCATTGTTTTTACAACAATAAAGAATTAATATTCACTTTATCATTTTATTATATTCTTTTTTAGTTTTTACCCTTTTTTACTTATAACCACATTCTCTCTCCTGTTTAATTTGAATTTCGCAACTTCAAACCTCCATATTTCATAAACTGTTGATTTTCTTAAATCGACGTTTTGAAATATTTTGTTCGTCTTAATTTTATCTTTAAAATGACATACACTTTGAATTTTTCGAAAAATAAAAAATATGTTGCAATCTTATACATAATATGATAGCTGTATAATAAAAATAATAATATTTCATGAAGACGCCATACAATGTATAAGAGAGGTATATATAATGCTTTATAAAAAAAATTATGTAAAATACATTATGCCACTCTTATATCATGTATAACGCCTTCATGAAAAAGAAGTAAAAATGGGTATTATACAACTATTGCATTATGTATAAGATTATGATAAATTATTTTTTTACTCGAAAGTGAGTTTTATCATAAACATAACCACTATTATACCATGTATAAAAGCTTTCATATCATGTTTAAGATCTCCATGCCATGATTTTTATGGAATCGGTACTATTATGAAGATAAAGGAGAAAAAATCATGAAAAGACAGTGAAAAGGACATTATACCACAATTCTACATTGTATAAGATTGCGAAACATTATTTTTTTCGAAAAATCAAAGTGTATGTCATTTTAAAAATAAAATTAAGACGAACAAAACATTTCAAAACGTCGATTCGAAAAAATCAACGATTTTTGAGATATATACTTTTGAAGTTGCAAAATTCAAATCAAATAAGAGAGAAGTTAATTATGAGAGTTGAAAAAGTCAACTTAAAAGGGATAAAAGGAAAAAATGTTTCTCCTTCTCATCTAAAAGAAAGAAAAATATTATTATTTTTGAGTTTTACAAAATTAAATATTTATAAAACCTAAACTTTTATAAGAAAATATGACAAATAAAAAAAATCCAAAATTCTTTTCTCTGTTTCCATGCCCGTAAAATAAATCGGTTTATTAAGCAGCCTTCGCCAAGTCATTGGATAAGTGAGGAAATCTTTTCAGAGTCAAATGGCTAAGCACTAGAGCAATGGACATGCAACTCTAGAAGAAATCGAGATCTTCCAGAATTATTATTATTATTATTCGATTATATGTATATTGTGTTAGAAATACCATGTCCACCCGTGAGCACGTCAAAGAATTCGATTCAATTTAGTTATTTGGACTAAATTGAAAAGTTATAAACTTTAAAGACTTAATTACAAATAATCAACAGTTTAAGAATTTATTTGCAATTAATCCCTTTCCCATGTATATATAATGAATTGGACGCGCATGTTGAATTCATTATTCAATTCCTATCATTTTCTTTCTCCCGAGTTTTCGTCCAACAACGAAAACATGAAATTTATTCTGCAAATTTTATTCTGCAGAATTTTATGTTTTCAATTGAAGAGGAACTAAATTAATCTCTCTTTTTCATCTTCTTTTTCTTTTAATAAAATTTTGCAGAATAATCTATTTTTGAAAGTTCCTCTTCTTTTTCGCCCTCATTTTTTGTATTTGTTTTTTTTTATTGTTTTTTGAAATAATTTACATTTGAAGTTTTATTGAATATTCAATATATAACCGTCTTTTTCAAGTATGGATCCGTTGCTACACAACATGATTTGATAGTTTTAGGTTTTGGACCAAATACATTTTTACCTCCCTAAACTTGACACAAAAAGTCTACTGCCCCCCTGAACTTTCAAAAATTTCCCTCAGCCCCCCAAACTTAGCAGAAGTGTATTAATTTTCCCCCTAAACTTAGCAAAAATGTATCAATTTACTCATTAAATGACACGTGTCAGGGTTCTTTTGGTTTGACTTTTCAAAGATGTCTTTTTTCTTATCCAATCAAAAGCTAACAAGTGGCACTCAAGGGGTAAAATGATATTTTTTTGCCAAGTTAAGGGATAAACCGATGTATTTTTACCAAGTTCAGGGAGTTGAGAGAAACTTTTGAAAGTTCAGGGGGGCAATAGAATTTTAGTGCCAAGGTTAGGGGGGTAAAGATGCATTTAGCCATGGTCTTAAGCATATGTCGCCCTTCAAAGTTGGCATTAAGCTTCCCAAGTGTGGCATTTTACACCTCATTGTTTAATAAAACAGAGTAATTTAATCCCTAAAGCGGACTTCACCAATCTCATACCAAAGAGTATATTCCACTCGCAATGACGTGTATAATTTTAACAAGTCGAAATGTTACACATGTACAAACTCATTATTTAATAAATCTATCCATTTCACGAAAGAATATTACCGATGTCTTACCGGAGGCAAGGACGTTGAGCGCTGTTGATATTGAAGGCACGGAGAAATTGATGAAATTGTTGTAGAGAGAGGAAAAAGTTTGTATTTTTTTTGTCATAATTCGAACCCCAACTCCATGAAAAATTCAATTCTCGCCAAGTTAGCCGCCACGTCAACTTCAGGGGTTATGTTGTACAAATTTGCTACCTTTAAGGGATAAAATATCACACTTGAAAATTTGGGGTAGCATGTGACGTTTGGTGCCAACTTTGAGGTGTGGGTCAAGGGTGCAAAGTTGTTATTGTATCTTTATTATCATTTATGTTTTTATCTTGTAATCTTAAGATAATTCTTTTATCTCCGTTATGCTAAGATTGCATTATTTTATAATTGGATTTTGAACCTGAATAATGTCCCTGGAGATGAATAGTAACAAAATATAGTTGGGTTAAGATTTAAATCCCAAAATGTAGTTGTTTTAACCAACAAAGAAATGATAAAAAAAATTTCGATTCTTAATTGTACAAGAACCGAAATTTTTTTTGTCATTTCAGTTTAATTTTTTTTTTAATTTTTTTTTGTTAACAGTGTAAGAACCGAAACATAAAATTTCAGTTCTTACACTTCGCTGCAATCGAGGCAGACAAAGTCTGCCACGGTTGCAGCATGTCAAAGAATCGAAACATAAAGTTTCGGTTCTTTGACTTGTAAAGAAAAAAAAAAAAAAGTCATAGAACCGAAACTTTATATTTCGGTTCTATGACAAAAGCAGCAAAAAAATAAAAGCTGGGGAATCTCCACAGCATTCTTCATCCCATCCCCTCTATATATATACACACACCACATTAACTTCATTTTCATCATCCAATTTCAAACTTACATATTTGTAATTTAATTTTGTTACTTTGATAAAAAATTTTCTGAAGGAATTGGTTAAGCACAGCAAGAGGTATGTAACATAAATTTAAATTATTCGTTTATCATACTTTTGTACAAATTTTTTTGTTTTCGTTGTTGCATTAAATTATTTAATTTGTAAATAATAGAAAATTACTCTAATAAAATGTTTTTTGACTTCCATATCACCAATTACTGAAATTAACATATTTTATCCTGCAAAAAAAAGTTGACATAAGTTAATGAAA
>CATIWQ010226534.1:0-38000 GCA_949673415.1 Euphorbia schlechtendalii | reverse complement strand
AACACATGAAATAACTTTTCTAAACCTAGCGCAAACAAATTAAGACAATTATAAACACCTGGACAATGTCAATACTATACTTAGTACAGGTCGCTCTCACATAGCCACATTTAGTAAATTTCCATTCCAAAAATGTTGGCTTACTAAACAGCGTTATATCACAGATCCAGTGATTATACACGATATTGTTAACCACAAAACTACTCTTAAAATTAACTCCAAAGCATATAACTTGATTAATATAAAAGACTTAACATGAAATACGCATTATAACACATAGACATATCATAAAATTCGAAATAAAAAGTATAAGTAGAATTCAAAGCAAAGTTATAAGGTATGCAAGTGAAAGCTAAAGTTGATCAAACCGTATCCTCTCTTTAATGAGAGTCCTCAATTCCCGCAATTATTGTGTCTGCTTTGAATTCGGTCTTGGCCTGTACAGAACCTCCACTAGGATGCTATTCTTTGCGAATATCGAATAAATGAATATTGAAGAATGAAAACTTTTATTGATAAGTGATTTGCAAGTACACATATACAATAATCGCTCGACAATATAGAGAAATATAGTGATCGAAACAAGGATTCGAATCACTTAAACATTTTCTCGTTAACACTTATGAACATAGCGAATTCTCTATCTATACACACACTATATTTCACTCATGCACTCTAATATTTTCCCTCTGTCTCACTGCAAGAAAATGTCAGGTTTGGAGCCCTATTTATATAGTTTGAAGGGTTGTGTCTATCCATACGAAGAGTTGTGTTCATTGGTGAATGATTGCATCACTTCATTGTGATTAGTTGAGAAGCTTTAATCTAATCCACAATGGATAGGCACCTTTTCAGGATTGTTTGATTTCTGAGAGGTGTCCATTTGTTAGTAGTTGATGGTGGTTGATCATTCCTATCTTGCGGTTGGTAATTAAGAAGATTAAACCAGAAAACCATCCAAGTTGCGGCCGTGATATACAAGTCATGACCGTGAATCTTTGATTGGAAAAATTCTTCTTTGAAGAAGAACAAGTCATGACCGTGAATTGCATTTTTCTTCAAAATTCTCCTTGTAACTTCACCGATCTTTGACATCTTCGATCCTAAGCCAAATCTTTAAGTTCTAGGCATCTTTTTGCACCTTTTTCACTCTTTTTTCATAGAATTCCACTTTAGATCATTTTACTCCTAAGATTTATCTAGTATCTACATTTGCTTCAAAAATAATTACATACCATGTGAAATCTTTTATATGTAGTATAAAAATGACTTAAACTATAGTGTTTAGTGTGTAAAATTAATATGATATTAAGTGTAATTATACACTTATCATCCCCCACACTTAACTTTTTCCTTGTCCTCAAGGTAAATTCAACAAAAGTGTATTAATTGGTAAACAAGTTCATACCTCATTTGGCGAAAGACTATTGCAGTGAGTACCATATTGCACTGAGTACCACATTCCATGTTGCTAAAGATTTCAAGTAGAAGTTTGAAATTTCCCACAAATTAGTAATGTGCAATTTATATAGTTTAGTTGCATACCCTTGCTCTTAATGGAGAGTCAACCGAATCGCATCTTCATATAAGCGTTATATGCATACTCGAATATTACCTTCTCTTAAGCATAGTATAAAGTATAAAGGACATAGAAACCGCTCTTTGATTAATTTCTCTCAAGGTATTTTTAGGTAACCTAGGATGCTAAAACACTCTCAGTGGTTACATTTTATGCTCCATACCACTCTCCCCATTTTTTAGTGGTTTCATTTTATGCTCAATACCACTCTCTCATTTTTTTGATTTTTCTTTAATACCCTCATCCTTTATTGATCAATTTCAAAGTATTATGGCTATAGTTTCCTAACACTTTAAACACACTCAATACTTATAGGACTTATTCGAGATTTGCATATAAAACTCATAGTAATTATACCATTAGATATTACTCCACTTAAACTTTTCAGAAGCATTAAACTAAAACTATATAACTTATACTAATTCATGTTGCATTGAAATATATATTGAAACTTTCTTGGAATGTTGCTCTCAAATGTTACTCACCACTCATCCTTGCCAAATGATAAATGTTATGCACTAACATCAAACTAGTAATACCTAACACTCACAATAACTTTGGACAAATGTTAGTAAAGTATTAGAAATGCTAATGTATAATTAAAAAAATTATCAAGAAAAATTTTCAAATTATTCAATTTTTTTATTTTATGCAATTTTTTTGGATTTTACAGGATTTTTACAAATGTCCCCCCACACTAAAGAACACAATGTCGTCATTGTGAGACATTATAAAAAATCAAAATCTAAAGTTAAAACTAGTCTAAAAAATGATTGAAAAAGATAAAGTAAGAAAAGAATAAACCTGTTCTATTGCGAAGGAGAATCCGGTGGACTAGGAGTGAGTTAACAATTTTGTCTCCTAAAGAATGAAAGTAATTTTTGAAGCATCGATTTATTACTTTTCTTTAGAATTTTCATGTCCTTCTTCATAACTCCAAGTTCTTCTTGGCAATTATCCAACTTTAGTTACATGCTAGCTTCTAATCTTCAAGAGCTTCTTCTTCTTTATCATCTTCTTCTATTTGGTCATCAGGGCTTTTCCTTTGCGATGGCTTATGGATGGATCAAATGGTCCGATGGAAGAATCTTCTTGAGTCAAATTGAATTTCTTGGTGCGGTTGGAGTAGGAATAGAAAGAATAAACACCTTCATGTTCTTGGAGTAGTCTAGTGTCCTTCAAATAAGTCCCATCCATGTAGTGAAAATACTCACCCGGTTGTTGAACATAGGGGAGTTCACCTCTTGCACCCAAGACTATGGCGATGATAATTTCAGCCGCTCCAATTTTGCTTCTCATACTCGTTGAGTTCTTCTTCATCATATCCCATATGATATCCACAAATTCCACTTTTTGTTTCATCAAAGCACACAAAAGAACAAACAAGTCTTTCTTTTGAACCTTTGTATTCTCTACTCGATAAAATACCAAAGTGGAAAGGTATTTGTGGAGAAGAAGAATGCATTCATCCCTAATAAGTTTATTAGGAGAATTTTTGGGGTCGAATACTCTCTTACCTGATAAATTTGCCCAAACTCGATTAGGTTGAAACGAATCTATCATGCCCAATGAATTAGCAATCTCGAAATCGAACCATTCACCCATCATCTCTCTCTTGACGGTGTATTGTTGTCCTTGATTCCAAAATTGTATTTCCCTCTTCCTTGAATCTTCGTAATCGAATGTTACCAAATACTCTATAATCCAATCTCGATTCTAAGGGAACCGCAAATCCACAAATTTTGTAAGACTAAGAGCTGAAAGGTATGCTTTTATCTCTTCACGGAGATTAAGAGTTTCCAAGAAGACTAGATCAAGGAATATCATCCTGGTGATATCCAATTTGCTTAACTTCTAGAATCTTTTGCCTTCTTCTCTTGTCCTCAATGGAAAAGGACAATCAAATTCTTCTTGAATTGATTGGGTACCTCTCTTTTGTACTGCTCTCTTCACATGAGTCATGTTGGTTTTGATGAAAAAGGTTTGAAAAGGTTTAGATGTTTGAATGTAGAACATGAAAAAATTTAGAAATTTGCAGGTTTTTTTAGGTGTGGTGGCTAGGGTTCAACTTACACCTATTTATAGAGGTTTAATGGGTCTCTATTTGGTCATAAATGGGATTTTAGTCGTTTAGGCTCAAAATTAGCCGTTAATGGTGATTTTTAGCCAACTATCACATGTTAGTTCGCGATCTATAACGGTTATATTTTACCCGTGTCGTGATCGTGAAGGCCTATCGCGATCGTGACTTTCCTTACGATAGAAATAGCATTTTTTGATATCCATTGATCACGAGCGCGAATTGAGTCGCGGTCATGATATTCTTTGCTCTTCAAATTTCTTCAATTTTTAGACTTGTACCTATAAAAACTTAGAAACAAAAATACAAACAAACTTTGTTAAATATAAATGATAAATATTTATTATTATACCTTGAGTAATCATGGTGATGATAGCAATTGAACATAAACATCTTGTTGTTCAAATTTATTTCCATATTTAACAAATATTTACAAGCAAATATAATAAAAGAAAACAAACACAACTAATCTTAAAAAGAAACACTATACAAAGTTCTAATAAAAAAAGAAAAGAAAACTATTCATGGGGGAAGCGATCCTATTATTCGGTTAATCTCGCAGTAAGATTCCCTTAAATCTTGCTCGATATCAATCAGTAGATCACAAATGTCTTCAATTTTTACGGATCAAAAGTTACCCTTCAATAAGGTCACTCAACCTTCCACGAAGGTTGGAATCTCTACGCTCCTCTTCCTGCTCATTTTCCCTTTCTCTTTCTCTATCTACTTCAACTCTTTCTCCCCATGGTTTCCATCCATAGGTTATTCTATCCTCTTTAATGTACCTTTCTAAGAAATTATACTCAAATAAGACTTCCATCGTTAACTCTGGAATTACGTCTTCACTAGTAAAAATTTCTATGGCATAAGGCAATCTTCCTATATGTCCCAACAAGTTTGCCATTGTCCAACATCCGTACTTTGTCATTCCTAGATTTTTCACTGCAGACATGAGTGTCTCCATCATAATCCTAGAAATATCGACAAGTGTGCCATCCAAAGATGCTTGCAATACAAAAAATTCTTTAGGTATGACAAGATCAAAATTGGATTTGCCAAACAGCGCTCCACTTAAGTAAAAGTGTAGTGCGAGCAAACAAGGATCATGAATCTACTAACGATAGGAAGATTCTTGTTTGAACTCGACTTGGCCAGTCAAACGATTCCAAGTTGGTATAGGATCCCAGCCAGGTAACATCTAATTAAAGCATTCCCTTGGAAATCCCAAGTACTTATACATTGCCTTCCTTGTCAACTTGTATTCTTTCCCATGGTGTTGATAGACTAAGCAATTTCGTCTATCATTCCTCCATGCTAACGTGACCAGCATTTCCATGCAATTGTTCACATTTTTCCCGAGAGTTAAATCAGAGTAAATGACAAAATTAAGTATTCGGAGATAATACATAATTCTATCAAAAACACCTAAATGAATAAGACTGTTCTTATGAATCGTATAGGAACTCTTAAACTCAGCAACTCTTATCATTTCATAATGATCTCCTTCCTCCTCTGAATAAATTAGGAATGGTGCTTCATACCATTCCTGCATATTCTTAGGTTGAAAGACTCCGGAATTTGATGGAAAAACCATTTGTAAGAAAGAAATTTGGTAAGAAATGAAGGAATTTTTGTTTGGAATAAGTTTGGATTTAGAAAGAAGATTTCAGAATGAAGAAGTGAAGAATTGATGAATGGCAGTGCATCAATTTTATAGAGTTTAGTGGAAAAATTGTCGAATAACTACCCAAACTACTGCAGTTATCGCACAGGTGGGGACCATGATCACAAGTCACGATCGTGACTAACAGAATTTTGAGAAATTGAAAGTTTAACTAGGAATTTACGAGCGTGAATGGATGTCATGAATGCAAATAGGAAAATAGAAGAAAATCTTCTATTTGTCAAGAAATAAGATGAAATATTATGACGTATCACCTCCAAGATGATTATTTCATAATCTTTTCATATGTAGAATAAAATTAGAGTAATACAGGAAATGAAATAAATAGATATAACTAATCTCTAGAACGTACTTGCCTTCTCTGGACAATTTGATCTTTAGAACGCTATTACCTTCCCTGCCAACGGTGCTAAAAACTTGTTCGCTACTTTTCTACTGATAAGTTTAATAATTTTTTCGCAAGATTTGGCTATATATTAATGGTGCCAAAAACTTGTTCACGTAAAGTATAGGAGTTGTCAGTACCTCTTATCAAATAGAAAAATGATGATAACTGCAAGTATACAGTTGCGATGTAGTTATAAAATATATCGAACCCACAGGGAAGGAACCAAGTCTAAAGATCAATAAGGAAGACAGAATAAAGAAAATAAAATATTTTTGGATTTTAGTTGGGAGGATTAGAATGAAGAATGGATAGATATATGTATAGAAGACTAGAGATTCTAAATATATAGATTTTCTCTACAAAAATAAGTATAGCAGAGAAAACATACAAGTTCAATAAAGATATTATGATTCACTAAACTAATCTAACAGACTCGGTTCAAAATATCTAGATGTTCAGTTATTCGCTGCAAAGCAACACATGAAATAACTTTTCTAAACCTAGCGCAAATGAATTAAGATAATTATATAAACCTGGACAACGTCAATACTACGCTTAGTACGAGTCGCTCTCACATAGCCACATTTAGCAAGTTACCATTCCAAAAATGTTGGCTCACTAAACAACACTATATCACATATCTAGTGATTATACACGGTATTATTAACCCCGAAACTACTCTTGAAAATAACTCCAACGCATATAACTTGATTAATATGAAAGACTTAACACGAAATACGCATTGTGATACATAGACATATCATATACTTTGAAATAGAAAGTATAAGTAGAAAGCAAAGCAAAGTTGTAAGGTATGCAAGTGAAAGCTAAAGTTGATCAAACCATTTCCACTCTTTAATGGGAGTTATCAATTCTCGCAATTCCTGCGTTTGCTTTGAATTCGGTCTCGGCCTGTACAGAACCTCCGCTAGGATGCTATTCTTTGCGAATATTAAACAAACAAATATTGAAGAATGAAAAATTTTATTGATAAGTGATTTGCAAGTACACTTATACAACAATCGCTCGAGAATATAGAGAAATCTAGTGATCGAATCAAGGATTCTAATCACTTAAACATTTTCTCGCTAACACTTATGAACATAGCTAATTCTCTAGCTACACACACTATACGTAACCCTATAATTGCACTCTAATGCTGCACTCCCTTCATTGCATGAAATTGTAAGGTTTGGAGCCCTATTTATAAAGTTCGAAGGGTTGTGTCTATCTAAACGAAGAGTTATATCCATTGGTGAATGATTGCATAGCTTCATTGTGATTGGTTGAGAAGCTTCAATTTAATCCACAATAGATAGGCACCTTTTCATGATTGGTTGATTTCTGATAGGTGTCTATTCGTTGGTGGTTGATGATGGTTGATCGTCCTTATCTGGCAGTTGGTAGTTAAGAAGATTAAACCAGAAAATCGTCCAAGTCACGATCGCGATATACAAGTCATGACCGTGAATCTTTGATTGGCATATTTCTATTTTGAAGAAGAACAAGTCACGACCGCGAATGATTGTCGTGAATGTGAATTGCATTTTTCTTCAGAATTCTCCTTGTAACTTCACCGATCTTTGACAGCTTCGATCCTAAGCCAAATCTTTAAGTTCTACGCACCTTTTTGCACCTTTTTCACTCTTTTTTCATAAAATTCCACTTTAGATCATTTTACTCCCAAGATTTACCTAATATCTGCATTTGCATAAAAAACAACTACATATCACGTTAAATATTTTATATGAAGTATAAAAATGACTTAAACTATAGTGTTTAGTGTGTAAAATTAATATGAAAATAAGTGTAATTATACACTTATCACTAACAAAGGGGGAGAGGGTAGTAGAGGACGCGGTAAAAACAACCAACAACAAAAGTCACATCTTCCTATTAGAACATAGCATCTACCGAAGCAACAAAAACTTAAATCTCAGCCAAGAGGAGGCACATCAAGATCTTCATCTTCATAGCTACCACCTAAAGGAAGAGGTAATGGAAAGTAAAGAATATAGATAGCTGTGTAGATAGGACTTTTTTAATAAACGCTTCATTTAAAGCTTATATAAGACACAACTTGTGTACTTGCTGAGTTATTTGATATATAAAATTACAATTTTTCCTCAGGTTAAGGGCTTCTAAAATTTTTATTATATATGTTGGTTTCGCACATAAGTTTATGTGTTGTAGGAATCAACTAAGACCACTAAGTATGGAGAAGCTGAGTAAAAAAAGTCCCAATCCAAAGGAAAGCTCACTCAACATGGGGGAGTTTATGTTGGCTAAAGAAAATCCACTCAGCATGGGGGAGTCTATGTTGCTTAAGGAAGTTCAATCATCATGGGGGAGTCTTACATTTCTTATCAGGTATTCCTATATTCATAAACTCTTATTTAGTTAATTTCTTCTACTATCTAGTTTGTTATCTATTCTAAAATGGGGGAGATTGTTAAACTCATATTAATAGGACCTCACAGTACTTTAGTTTTTGAGATAACAAATTACTTAGGATAAATCACAACTTGAGGTACTAAGTATAATCTTAATTAAGTAAGTCATCTTGAGATTGTTTTGAGGAAAACAACTCAGCTTGATATAGGCTTAGTTAAGTTATGGCTTAGAGTTGCAAAGGTTGCCAAGTGAGTAACTTTTGTTACATTGTTTATGCGATATAATTCAACACAAGTTGAGTAACACTATTTATTTATTCTCAGCGTAAGCTGAGTTCCTTATTCGATGCTAACCTACAGTAAAACCAGCGGTTTTAACCTCTCTAGGAAAACAAAATATTCTTTTGTGATGCTTTTCATGTCCCAAAATGTTTTGGCGTTGAAAACAAATGGATAATTAAGTGGTCTTCACTACGAAAAGGTGTCAGTACGGAATGTTGGGATATCCTCACTAAAAGCCAAATCCAAAAAGGTATCTTCTAACATTCATCATTTTTTAGTATCATCGCGCCATATGCAACGTCAGCAAAAAAAAAAAATTTAATCACAGACACACACGTTGCATCTCATGCGCCATTGCTTGAAGAAATGAGTCTTTGACGAGAAATGGATATCAGATTAATCTCATGCCTCAATGTTCAAAATCGTTGTCTCTAAACGTCTTCTAATATGTTTCAAACGGATATTTTTAAAGCTGTGAGGAGAAGAAATTTTGAGAGCCAAGTCAAGATGAGAATATTACAACGGCTACTTCTAGACATCTACATCTATAAATAGAGCTTGGAGAAGATGGTTACAACTTGGTGAATCACCTTGAATTTCTAAAGAGCTGAACCTTTGTCAAAGCAATCACAACCATAGAAATTCAGAATCAAGAAAAAAACAAATTTCCAGTTTGTTTGTAATATAGAGAAATCGGTTAAGCTTAGATTCTAGCTAAGCTATTCATTTGTATAAGAGATAACAAATTATAAGTTGAGTTTCCTCTGTGCGAAATCTTTTTAAACTAATATGTGTGAGTCAGTTTGAGAAGGGTACTCAAATTGAGTAGAGTGGTAGTTATTTTGGAAGGTACTTGCTATAATTTCTCCTATGTATTGTCAAAGGCTTCTCATCCTAGTTAAAGGAAATAACACTAGTGGATTAAAGCTTGGAAAAGGTATTTGAGGATTGAAGGTAGACTAGGGGGCCAAACCAGGATAAAATCGAGGTGTGTTCCTCTCTTAAACTTATCTTTTAGTCTTTGACAGTTTGCATTCATACATCATTTGTTTCTCTCTTTTTTTATCTGCTTGAAAACCATCATGAGCTGAGTAAGATTTTACTCAGAACAATTTGCAAACAAATCAAGGTCAATCAAGCTGAGTGGTTCGTGTTTTAGCCATTTTTGCACGCAGCTCGTGTAACTCAACATACATTAAATTAACTTGGCAAAAGATTTTTAAATTTTAAAAAGGACAAGTTAAATCTACATTCACCTCCTCTACATGATTATTTAAGCTAAGTGGACCAACAAAATGTATCTTTCTTTAACTCAATTTCTCTATAAATTTTTTATCATCATATCGTGCCCCCCTCATTTTCAAATGCTAGATCCGTCCTTGTCTGTTTCCTTCATTAAAATGATTCTGTAAAGTAAATTAGAGTAAAGTTAGAAAGACATAATATGGGAGGGAATGAGAAATAAATAATTCAGGTAAGTTTGTAATAAATGTTAGTGTTAAAAAATGACATAAAAGGTTAGGACCTACCCAAATTCGTTCTAAAGTTCAAAACTTTTGTAATTTGGAGAATTCTCACCAATCCTTCACACATTTTAATGCACTAAAAATAAAATGATTGTCATTTTTATTTTTTGTTGAATTACAGTACTCCTAATACATCATCAATTCGATCGACCTTTCTTTGATGACTCATTGACCAGTCGAGCTATATTACTTTGTTTACTACAATTTTTATCCCATTAATTGATTAATGAATCAATAATGAAATGAATCAATAATGAAATGATAATAATAAAATAATAATTATTATGATAATAATAATAATACAACGTACTTTTAATTTTTGAAATTTAATGTAATTTTCCAGAAAATTTTCAAACACTTAACACACAAAAACAGTAAAATAAATTTCCCACGGAAACAAAGTAGATTAAAAAAACATCAACGGCTAATAAAACACACAAAAGATGACAAAATTTTTATTACTGCAGAAATTACTCATAATCTTTGAACATAATTATTCTAAAATTCATAACCTTTTCCCATCTTCAATTAAAATTGCCAAAGTTGTTTTATTTTTTATTTCTGAATATGCACAGAAAGCAGCCCAGCACTCTACTTTCATACTAATCTAAATAACCATTCGAAATATGATGCAAATTTGGAGAGACTTTACATTCATTGTTGTCTATGGCTGCTTTACGCACTTCGGTCTCACCGTTTTTTCTGGCCATTACTACCTTAGTGGCTGGAAATATCATTGGAGTCTCTTCGTTAGAGCCTCGTCGATTGTTTACTCGATTAATTCACCGAAATTCTATATTTTCTCCCTATTACAACCCAAACGAAACAGTTTCAGAGTGCATAGATGGAGCTATGAAATCCTCACCTGCCCGAATTGCCAATCTATATTCGCAGACTAAAAGAGAGATCAATATGAATGATTTTCAGCTAAATCTTCTTCCAAGTTTATCAGAACCATTGTTCTTGGTTAATTTTTCTATGGGACAACCACCTGTAACACAGCTGAATATAATGGACACTGGCAGTAACCTCTTGTGGGTCCGATGCGCTCCTTGTGTAGGTTGTTCCCGTCAAATAAGATACTCTTTTGATCCCTCAAAGTCTTCGACTTATGCTAGCTTGCCCTGCAAAAACGTTGCGTGCCACTACGCGCCAGGTGGCAACTGTAACCTGTTGAATCAATGTGTTTACAACCAAAGTTACGTAAATGGCGTGGCGTCACTAGGAATTCTTGCCACTGAACAAATCATCTTTCAAGGTTTAGATGAAGGTGAAAATGTCATCCCGGAAGTTGTATTTGGTTGCAGCTATGAGAATGGAATGTATCGAGATAGGCGTTTCACTGGTGTCTTTGGTCTAGGAGCGGGAATCACGTCAGTGGTATCTCAAATGGGTTCTAAATTTTCTTACTGCCTTGGCAATCTAGCCGATCCCTACTATAAATTCAATTCGCTTGTTTTAGGAGACCATGCGAAGATCGAAGGCTATTCAACACCTCTAGAAGTCGTTAATAGCCATTACTATGTCACTCTAGAAGGCATTAGTGTCGGGGAGAAAAAACTTGATACCGGAAGCAATTCACTTAACTCAAGACAGTCGGGAGATGCGGTGATTATTGATTCGGGAACTGCGGTAACTTGGCTGGCTGATAATTTATATTCAGCTCTTGCGAATGAAGTTCGGAATCTCTTGGACGGGATTTTAACGCCGTTTTGGAGGGGGCCGTTTCTTTGTTACAAGGGGAGAGTTAGGCAAGACCTTACTGGGTTTCCAGTGGTAACATTTCACTTCAGGGGAGGAGCAGATCTCGAGTTAGAAAGCGAAAGCCTCTTCTATCAAGCCACACCTGACGTTCTTTGCATGGCTGTTAGACAAGTTAATAATTACGGAAATGATTTTATCGATTTTTCCGTGGTTGGGTTGATGGCTCAGCAGTATTACAATGTTGCTTATGATCTCTCTAACTACAAGTTGTTTTTCCAAAGAATCGATTGTGAACTACTTGCTGATTAAATGAAGCAGTTCAATAATGTTTTTGACAATATAAGAAAAATGCTAGTCTTCTGTGCGAGGTGACTCAGAATACGAGTACTTCTGTAACTGGTTTACTAGTTCAAATAGAATGACTTAACTAGTTCTTCTCCCTCTTCCTACCAGTCTTTTCATCTTCCACTTCACCCTAATTAAGAGAAAATCGTAGCGCAAATTATGAACATTTGGTAAATGGTTTTATTGCCTGGAAATTAATAATGGAAACGAAAACAAAATGTACCTCTGATCCTTGTGATAAGAATCTTCTGATGAATGCAAAAGATTGGTATGCACCTTATGCCGGTATCTAGAGAGCAAAAGAAATCGAAGAGTTGGATTAAACATTAATCTCAAAAACAAGTTGCTGCAAAAGCACTAACATCAATCCAAATGAAGTTAACCTAAACACCATATGATAAGCAGTATTCATAACATTTTACTCATAACCAACTACTAAGATTATTGTCAATTTGTCATCACCCACCATAAGTACTGGAGGCCAGAATGTTTCAGTGACAGAAACAAGCACGCTTTGTATGGCATCAGAACATGTCAATTGATTTGCGTAACATCATCCAGTTAAGGCAGAACTTACTAATATTATCATGTACGCTTGATTATCATTTGGAATTTGGAAAAGTGGTTCAAATAACACACGAAACTAATTACATTGGCCATGTACTTTCCATAATTTTTGCCTACGAAGAATTAGTATGGAACGTGATTCCACGCGCTAACTCTCCTCTTTTTTGCTCCTCTAAACGTGTCTTTCTTGCAAGATAGAAACAGTTGCTATGGGTGACTAGCCATGTGATTGGTGTAGCCTCTCTAATGGTTAAGTTAGATTGGAATTAAGAGAGGATGCAGGGAGTTTTTAATGTTATGAATACGTACTTTTTATTGGTGACCCAAGGGGTCATTTTATATGCTTCGAACATCTCCAAGAGTGGTTAGGAGAGTGAATCATATTTAAGTAGAACTCTTGTTTGAACAGATTCTTATACTCTTGATAGGATAGAGTTTGCCACCTATGAGAGTCCTTAATGAAGACTATCTTTGGATATAGAATCTTAGTTGGATTCTATTCTTAAACTAGCAGGATCCGTTTAGGTGGATAAGTCTGCTCAACTTGGTGGCTGCCTGGACTCATCCTTAAGTGAGATAAGGGAAAACTTGATCTTTTCAGTCTTTAAGGTGGACGTAATATGCTTGGATGGTTTCCGAGTGACAAGCATGTGCCTAACAATATTTGACTATGTTATCAGAAGTCCCCCCAAAAGTGATGTGAAGCTTCTTTAGGACTTCGGTAGTTGGGATCCGCCTGGTTAGGTAGTTCTTACTTTAAATGTTGGGGAGTGTGCAAGTTACGCTTTTGAGATTTGAGTGCGTGTTTTGAGAGCTAGCTGTGACGTTTAAAATATTTCAAACTTCAAATGCTTGGTTCCCATTGAACCACTTGTCCTTCAGTGGTGAAGTGTCGCTTCGTATTTCCCCCCTATATAGGGTTTTGAATCTCTCTTTTCTTCACTTTACTCTAATATGAAAATTTTCTGCACCCTTTTGACGATAACTGCTCTCTACTTCTCTTCATCTTCACAATTTACTTCTCAGAAACCTTACTAAGTTAACTTAGCCTTTAATGATTTTGCTTACTTTCCTTGCACCTGTGTCTTGTTAATTTCCTTTTTACTATTTCATGAAGTTGAGGTTGCTCTTCCTTATGCTTTTTTATTTTGCATGTGCCTTCGCGTTCTATGCTGTTGTTTTAAGGTAATCCTCATCCTTATTGTGCTTGTAAAGGCGACATCTTGTCTATTCATTTCCAATTCCTTTTAGGAATTTAGGGTTTGTTATTTCAATGTAACTTGCCGAAATGCTTTGCACATGTGTTTGAAATTAGGGTATTCTAAGGTTTTCTTTGTGCTGTCCTTTTTGCCTGTTGTCTTGAGCTTAACTTTTTCCATAATTTGATTTTTATATATTTTTCCATTTAAATTCATGTTGTTAATCATAAATATTGTAGATGTTGCTGATAGATGCCTTGTCTTTGCATTGCTATTTTATTGTTTTGGGATTTTGTTGAAATAGTTGTTGTAGATTAATTGTTGAATTAGGAGAATTTTCCCAGAAATTTGATCTATGTGAAGAACATTTAATTTCTGCTGTTAGATCCAAATAACCAACATAGGATTTTTTTTTAATGTTGTTTGTGTCGCCTCGAACTAACATTAGATGCTTTAGGATGTTTTCTAACCGCCTAGGGTTTTAATAGGTAGCAATGTCTGACTCGGTGTTCACCACTAGTAACCAAAACCTTTGAGCGTAGACTATATTGACTTTGTCCTCACCTTAGGCTACCTTATTCTTTTGAATATATGTTTGATATGAACTCCAACAATGACCAAGTGAATCGTAGTCAAGCCGCCTTAAGCTCCCAATCTTTTTCCACGACAGCTTGGGCTAAGCTTGATGAGGAAATGGGTTGGACTCTTGTCGTACTATTTGGGCCTCAGATTGAGGCTTCTCTTAAGATGAAAAGGGATAAGAGGGCCTCGAATTCCCCGATGAGGAGGCATGTGGCCACCCGTCCTGCTACGTTAGCTAAAGGGAAGGGCAATGCTAGGGAAATCATGAATAAGATGCCTAGTGTGGATTTAATCAAATCAATTCAAGATTAAACGAATCTAGAGTTTGAGATGGAAGTATTTTCATGGCTTAATGAGTGTGAAATCATGCTTCCCTCCAAAACGCAACGAATCACGCATTCGCTTTAGGGATACTTTGGTATCTACATGGATCAAATATGGTCCGGCTTTCATCTATCCCTTCCTGAGGGGATAAGTGTCATTTTGAGAGAGTTCAACCTCAGTCCAGCTCAACTGCATCCCAAAGCTTTGATTGATCTAGTGGGGCATTATCTTATCTGCACGAGACTAAACAAGCCATTCGACGTAGAATTCTTTGGTTGGGTGGCTTCTTTAAGGAAGAAAAAAATGAAGATCTTTATCACTTTACTCACTGAGGTAGCTTTTACCGATTCACGAACAATGTTGATTCGGTGAAGTACTTTAAGCAGTATTTCATATTCATCAAGCAAGAGGACCGTCATCTTGGTTTCCTTCTAAGTGGACTATGTTGCCTGATATGGCTTATAATTTTACAAGATCGGACTATAGGGTAGAAGCTTTTAGAGCTCCTAGGGAGGGTATGTGCTCGTGTCAAAATATTAGTTAGGCCATGGCCATGAACATTAGAATTATCGAGCCTGGCCAACTGGATCATGTTTATTATCCTAGACCAAAAGTTTTTCCTGGTACACTTATACTTTATTTATTTTGTTTTTTGAATGCTTAAGTTACCCGATCTTAGCAAACTTGTTGAACCATAGCCAAGCGGTCTAAGGACCATAAACGCTCCAATGAGAGAGAGGAGTCCAAGCTAATAAAAGTTTCGGTGAATGCAGTGCCATGTGGCTATGGGGCAGATCCTTTTAAGAAGAAGAGGAAGAACAAAGCCAAAGATGCCAAAATGGACTAAGAAGTTCATGTAGAGCAGCCTCCTTCTTCTACGGCTGAAGAGGCTCCCCTCCAGCCACTAAGAATATTATTTCTCATGTATCTTGACTTGTTTCATATTATATATCTCTAACTTTTCTTCTTATTTAGGAAATTAATTTGGATGCCCCTGCCGACTCATCGAGGCCAATCATCT
Source organism: Euphorbia schlechtendalii (assembly GCA_949673415.1). Lineage (NCBI taxonomy): Eukaryota > Viridiplantae > Streptophyta > Magnoliopsida > Malpighiales > Euphorbiaceae > Euphorbia > Euphorbia schlechtendalii. Next base: position 22,326 of record CATIWQ010226534.1, on the reverse strand, counting down.
TTGACTCGATCCTAGCGAATTTGTTGACACTTGCTGAGGAGGATCCTTCCATTTACTCTGCCTCAATTCAAAGTGTTTTGAGGACTATCTTGCCCCTTCCCTCAGAGAGGGATGAATAGGAGACTCAAACCTTGAAGCAAACGTCCAAGGCAATATCTTGTTGACTACTAAAGTTCATCTATAATTTTTGTTTTACCTAGCCCTTGTCCACCTGTTTTTCTTACCAAAGTGTTCTTTTGTTTAGTTGGAGTCTCGGGCAGGTGATTTGGTGTGGAAGAGATGGGATGTGGGTTGGATGGAGCGCACCCACGAGCTCAATAACTAAGAGTTCGAAAAGGCCTCCAAGCAGATTGCTGAGCTAGAGGCGGAAAAGGCGAAGGTGGAGGAATACAGGGCTGAGCTAGCTCAAAAGCTTAAGGATACCAACAAAAGAACTGAGGAGTTGGTTCTCTCTCATGACAATCTTCAGAAGACCATCTTGAAGTATGAGGTAAACATTCCCAAGGTTATAGATCAATACAGCCAAGGGATGCTTATTCTTTCTTTGGAAAGTTGAGAGTACGGGCGAAGGATTTTTTAAGCTTGTAGGGAACGCCACCCTGACCTTTCTGAAGATCTTATGGTGGGGATCAAATATCCTAATGAGCCGGATGAGGAAGAGATCGCCCTGGATGAGTCAAGCTTTGAGGAGAATGATGCTAAGAAGGATGATGGTTCAACATCAGCCGTCCCTAAAGCTGTCAAGGGGGTGGTGGTTAATTTTAAAAATATTAAACTATTTTGTAAGAATATTTTAGCCATTTTTGGCTTTTGAATGATTATTGTTTTTGAATGTATACTCTTTTATTTGCCTCAGTTTATCTTATCTTGATTGTATGCATTTTTGGATATTACTTCCACTTGAATTTTATCTGTCAGACTTTAAGTCAAATCGATCGCCTTATTATTCCACATTGTGTTATGGGTTTAAGAACTTAAGCATTTATGTCACCTCGATGGCCCATTGTTTCGCCATTTTTGTAGATTTTAGTTCTTAAGCATTTGAGCTGCCTAGATAGCCTATTGTTTCACCATTTTTGTGAATTTTTAGGTCTTAAGCATTTGAACTGCCTTGATGGCCTATTATTTCATGATTTTTATGAATTTTTAGGTCTTAAGCATTTGAGTCACCTAGATATATAGCGCTTTTGGTTATGTTTTGTGCAATCTCAAAGTATGATTAGTACTTAAATATGCACATTTTTAAATGAATTGAATTTTATTGAAAATATAAAAAAATTACATTTGGGAATTCTATGCATCCGGTTATCTATCTCCTCTAGGGAGCTTTGCCTCATTAAAAAATTATGAGGGAAAAAATCAAATGGAAAACAGTCCCATAGAAGGAAAAGAGTGTGGCCGCCTTGGTCCCTTTAAGAGTTATTTACCTTGTAGTATGGCATGAGTTTTGAGATGTTCCAGGTTCTTGGGACCTCTTTGCTCCATGGTATGTAGTTTGTAGGTTGTCGAACCTATAACTTGTGAAACTTTGTAAGGGCATTCACAATTTACTCCTAGTTTGAATTTACCTTCTCGTACTTGCGAGATGATGACATCTTTTAAGACCATATCGCCTTCCCTAAGGAGGATTTCTTTAACTTTTCTATTGTGGAACTTGGCAATCCTGAACTTGTACGCTGCCATGACGATGCAAGCTCTTTCTCTTTTCTCTTGCAAGTCGTCTAAGGGATATCTCAAGTTAATGTCATTCTCTTTCTCCGTGTAGTACACCACTCGGTTGGAGGGCGAGCTAATTTCAATCGGTAATACCGCCTCGACCCCATAAACCATTGAGAAAGGTATCTCTCCAGTAAACATGCATGGGGTCATTTAGTGTGCCTAGAGGATGTTGATTAACTCGTCTAGTCAAACTCCTTTTCTTTTTATTACCCTTTTCTTTATTCCTTAGCCGAGTGGTTCTCAATCTTAAGTTCTTTACAGAATTCTTGGAATTTGCTATATCTAAATTGAGTGTGGTTGTCAGGGATGATTCTGTGTGGCACCCCAAATCATGCTATAATTTTTTTCGTGACGGAGTCCAAGATCCTTTCTAGTGTCATTGTTCTTAGCATGACCGCCTCGACCCATTTTGAGAAATGGTCGATAGCCACCAAGATCCATTTTCTTAGGTAGCTTACTTCTGGCAAGGGTCCTGCTATGTCTATCCCCCATATTACAAATGGCCAGGTGGTTAGTAATGGGCTTTGGATCGCGTGTGGCATATGAAATTTTTGTGCATGAATTTGGCATTGATGGCGAGATTTGACATATGCTTCTATGTCAAGGTTCATCGATTCCCAAGGTTCATGAATTTGGCACTCAAGGTTCTTCTTATGAGTGTCATGACTTCTTGGTGTGAATCAGAGTCACCTTTGTGTAGCTCATGTTAAATTTTTGCTCCTTCTTGAGCTATTATGCAATTTTTCCAAGCATTGGAATATGACTTTCTATAGAGCTCACCATTCATCAAGGAGAATAGCATGGATTTCCTTACAGTTTTGGTGGCTTTTGCTTTGTCTTCCAGCAATTGGCTGATGGCTAATTATTCATGAATTGACTTCATCTAGCCCAAGTCTTATTTCTCTACTATCAGACTTGTATCTATCATGTCTTTGCTTAGATGAGTGATTACCTCAAATGGGCATGTGAGTTTCATGCATTCTTTATTGCTTGAAGCCACCTTGGCTAATTCATCTACCTTTTCATTTTCTTTCTTAGGAATATGTTCGACTTTCCAGGTAGTTCCTTTTTACTCTAGTTTCTCTATTAAGTTTTGTACCATAGAGAGATACTTAGCCATTTCCATGTCTTTCATCTCAAAATTTGAATTGATTTGATTTGCTACTAACCTTGAGTTGCTCTTGAACAGTAGTTGGTCGAGTGCTATCTTGCATGCCAGCTCTAGCCCCTTGATGACCGCCTCATATTCCACCGCATTGTTAGTGGCGGGAAGTGCTAACTTGGCTGCGTATGAGAATTTGATTTTTCATGGGCCTTTGATGTACACGTCAACTCTAGCTCCCCCTTGGGATGAGGCCCCATCAACATGGATTTCCCATTCTTTAATCTTAATCTCCTTGACCGGCTCGAGTCCGGTGAACACTACGATGAAGTCCACTAATACTTGTGCTTTCATTACACTTCTACTTTCGAATCGTATATCCTGCTCACCTAATCGGATGACCCATTCGGCAGTCTTCCTGATATCTCTGGTCGCTTTAGGACTTTCTTCGGTGGGAAATTGGTCCTTACTATCGCAGTGTGTGCTTAGAAGTATGGTTTTAAGCGAGTGGAAGTGAATATTACAGCCAGGGCAAGCTTCTCAATCCAGGGCTATCTGAGCTCCGCGTTTCTGAGAACTTTGCTTGTATAATATAGAGGGAATTAGTCTTGCCCCCCTTCCCATACCAGCATTGTTCCCACCGCTTTATTTGTAGTGGCTAGGTACATGTACAACACATCATCTGCATGGGGTTTGCTCAAAAGTGGAGGCTTTCCCAAGAATTTATTTAATCCTCGAAAGCCTGTTAGCAAGGTTGATCCCACTTAAAATCCTTGTCTTTTTTCATGGCTTTGTAGAATGGCATGCATCTTTTAGCTGAGAAGGATATAAATCTTCCCAAAGTATTAATTATGTCATTTAATCAATGGATATCATTCAAGGTTCAAGGTGGTTCCATTTTCAAAATTGCCTCAATCTTTTCTAGATTTGGTTTGATCCCCCTATACGAGATCATGAATCCTAGAATTCCCCCCCCCCCTTTACTCTGAAAGTACATTTTTCCAAGTTGAGTTTTAGGTGGTAATTTTGGAGGACCTCAAAGAATTTTTTGATATCGTCCGCATGAGAGGGTCTTTTCTTTTTATGATCATGTCGTCTACATAGACTTCTACTGATTTACCAATCTCATCTTTGGACATGTCATTGACTAACCTTTGATAGGTTGCTCCGGTGTTCTTCAACCCAAAAGGCATAACGGTGTAGCAGTATGTGCCTTTATGGGTTATGAAGGATGTTTTCTCCTCATCGGCATGGTGCATGGGTATTTGATTATACCCACATTTGGCATTTAACAATGAATATACTAGGTAACCCATCATTACGTCTGCCAACTAGTTAATACTTAGGAGTGAATAAATGTCCTTGGGAGTTTACTTGTTTAGGTCGGTGAAGTCTATGCACATTCTATAAGCTCCACTCTATTTCTTTACCAGTACCACATCGGACTACCAACTTGGGTACTAGACTTCCCTAATATGTCATACCTTTAGGAGTTTGGCCACTTCCCCCTTGATGGCTTGCTGCCTTTCTGGTGCATGTTTCCTCTTCTTTTGGATAACCGGCTCGGCGTTTGGATCTAGGCTCAATTTGTACTGCATTATTTCATCTTGTACCTACCAGGTCTTTAAAGGATCATGAAAAGACATGTTGTTGATCCGCGAGCACACATATGATTTCTACCTTTGCACTATTGCAAAGGTTTTTCCCAATCCATAGTGACCACTTAGGCCCGACCTTCAGTTCTTCCAACTCTCTGACCGCTTCAATTTTATCTTTCTCATTTGGCTCGTACTCCTCCTCCACGAGGAGTGATTCTCTGTGTAGTGAAGCCAAGTATGCTTCCTACGCTAAGTACGAGTAACCTGCTACTACCATCATTCTTTTAATTGTTGGTATAAAAAATAGCAAGTTCATTGGGGAAATGAGCATCCAAGTTCTTGTTTGAAAAGGTCTGCCTAGAATAATGTTGAAACCGATAGAGATGTTGGTGATTGTGAATTCCACTTCCCCGCGTTACTTGTATATGAAGCTACCCATTTCTAGCTCCAAATTGACTTCTTCCAACAATTGTATGGGTTGTCCATTTAATCTAATGAGTGGCGAGAAGCTGGCCTGAATTCTGGAATGATGTACCCCCAATTCTTCAACAACGCTTTTGGTGATGATGTTCACAAAGCTACCCAAATTTAACATAATTTTTCTTACTGTAAAGTTTTCCATCATTGCCTCGACAACAATGGGATCGGTGTGCGGTTTCTCAACCAATGAGCTCTTTTTGAATGGTTTTAGGATTTCTGCCTCATTATCCATGTTGGATTTCTTTGAGGATGAACTTTTGGCTTTCTTTTTTGGCGACTCGAGCTTCATTTCGCCTATAATCACCGTGATGACTCCTTTTGTTCCACCTACTTTTTATTCAAGTCATCCTCTTTTTCATCTTCACTCCCATTTTTTATTTCTTGCTTTTTGGTGATTCCTTTCACAAATTGACTAAACTTGTCAAATATGATCAAATCATGTACGATATCTGCTATTCCTGCAGTCATCGATATAATGACCTTCGGCTCTATGTGTTAGACATGATGTATGCCCTAGAGGAAATTAGGATGATATGTCTTTATTAGCTATAATGTACAAATAGTTTCGAATTATTAATAATAATCAAAGGCATCTTTGTTACCTATCAGTCCTTTCTATTTATTATATCTCACTAGTATCATATATGTTTGAATATGTATATGCACATTGATGACCGTAGCTAATTCATAGCATAAAAGTGCAAGGACATAGTGGGAGCTAAGTGGAGTGAGAACTGCACATATGTTTTACTATAAATAGTCTAAATATCCCTAGTCGTAGTTTCATTGTGACAAGACATCAATGGAGCGGATAGACTAGCATGTGTAGGCTTACTCCTCGGATTAGTTCAAAGCAACCGATCTCACGAGTTGAAGGTGGTACCTTGAGTTAACACATGAATGTATTTGGGTAATACATTGGAGACCGCCATAAGACAGACACTTGGAAATAACTATATCCATGTGTTGGTCTCATGTCATATTGCAGTAGCCGTACGAGTATCCTCATACTTGAGATACCAGTTACCTTATGTAGGAGTTGCTATAATTTTGGTCATACTTATTCATACCCTGGTGATCCAGATGACATGGGTGATTATGGGTATAGCGATGATCACATGTTGGTAAGTTGTGTAGTCAAGATGGGATCCATCGCTCCTGATATAATAATACAATGGAGATGTACCTTAGGGCCCCTGGTTGAAGTGACACACTTATAAACCTATAATCAGAGTCTGCGATTGATGGAACAGGTTTTTAATTGATCAAGATACAAAACCGCTAAGTGGTGTTCTTCATGAACAAGTCTAATTCCAAGATAGCTACTGCTGATACATGAGTTGACACTTAATCCAAGCTCAATAAACTGGATGGTAGCTAACCTTATGGAAGGAGTGTATTGTACAAGTTACTACTGCAAAACTGGATCAAGTCACAAGCACGTGACGTTCTAAGTATCGAGGGATCGTACACCTTTGCTAGAAAGCCCAGTTGATCGTCTAGAGCTATCGGATTCCATAATAGTTTGGAAAACTAAGCTTAAAGGTTCCCGAATGGGAAGCCAAGTTTAGGTTACTCTCTAGCAGCTTTATACTTTGGGATCCTATGAGGTCACACAATTTGGGTCTCTATCGAACCATGTAAAGAACCTATGAACTGGGACTGTACCGAAAATGCAAGTTGAGAAATCAGTGAGAAGAATTTTTAATTAATTTAATCAAATTAATAATTGAAAGAAATAATGAAAAGATAGGGAAAAGGTTGCAGAAAGCGAGCAAGGGATTTTTCCCGTTACGAGTGGGCCCAAACTGAACACGGGTTATTCAAAGTGGGGCCTGGCTCGCAGCCGCTAGCACGCAGGGATAGCCCGTGCTCTCTAGTGGGCTACAGGTCACGAGTGCTTCCTTAAGGTAGCGCTTGGGCCGCCTGCACGTAAGCCAGCAAGCCGCAGCTTGCAGCATAAGGCATGCCCTCTACGGGTTTGCCTTATAGCAACCGCGGGTCAACCCATGGGTATCCATGCCCAAGAGGTTGACATGCTATACATGGAATGGGATTTATCACATCCCATTTAGAGTTTTAGGGGGAGTTTATCTCTCCCCCTTTTCCCTATAAATAGACTTCAAAGCCTCATTAATTAATACACACCAAAAAATTTTGAGCTTGTTTTCTCTCTGATTTCCACTCTCTTCTTCTTTTGTTGTGCGAGATCCTCCATGAGTTTCTCCAAATAAATCAAAGAGTTCTTTTAGAAGGCTCAAAGATTAAGTGAGCTTTCGTTTTGGATTTTCGGGTTGATTTACCAGTAGTCTGGCAATCACTATCAATTGACGGGTTCTACCTCTTCGAGGTTTTGGTTGGTGAAGATCCGTGTGGATCAAGTCATAGAGGCTCTCCTAGTTTGGAAGCTTGTGTTGTCGGAATTGCTCAAAGGACAAGCCACTACCAAAAAGAGAGATCAAGCATGCATCAACTGGTAATGATTTTGTATTTATATGCTAGGTTTCTTTCATATGTTTTATCAACCTAATAGCATCTATGGAAAGTTTTAATTTAGATTATGTCAATCATGGCATGCTTAGGAGATCCTCAAGTTAATTTTAAGTTTTTGAATTTCCACCTTGCAACCTATGCACGTTCAATTACTGTCTTGATTAACCATCATTGATATCAGAGCTTGCCTTATGCTATGCATGATTGATTGTAATATGTTAAAATGTGATTTTCTATGAATTGATTAAAGTATGCTATGCATGATTTAGGTTTCAATTCGTGTTATAGAAAATGATGTGATAACTAGATTAAGGCTTTGCTCAAACTTAGTCTAAGTGATTATCATATAAAATTAGCAATATTTGACTACACGAGTAAATGCTTTAATTAAGGGTCATCCCGTACTTCACTTAATTAAAGAATGAAATCTTTAAATCATAATTATCCGTGGTATAGCGAATTAAAGTTCCCATGGTAATTTTAATGAGGAATGGACAAGGTTGCTCATTCACTTCAAGGGGGCTTCTCCTACCTGAAAGTTATCATTGGTATTAAATTCAAGTATACCCAAGGGATGTTTATGACTTAGTTGATTTCTAGTATGGGAATTTATTTCGCATATGGTTTCACAAATGTGGTTTAAGTTGTTAAAATTAAAACATGTAGACATAGGTGCAAAAACTTAAACATGGACCTTGTTTGTTTTGCATACTATGTGGAGTCTTGGCATAATGGAATGATTATGATATACCGGTCAGAGCATGTTCCCTTGTAGCTAATGCCGAATTGGAGACACATTTGAGGAGTCATACAATTGGGTACGCACGTCTTGAGAAAGAGAACTCAAATAGATTAACAATTGCAAGAGATGCAAATGGATGGGTTCCATTCATGGTTATATTGTTATGACTTGACCTGTGATAATGGGGGTCATGATGAGTAGCTATGGAGGCTACCTACTAAGGAAAATTGGTTTAACTAGATTTTCCAAATTTGAATAGAAGGGGCTATTTAAATGTTGATAAAATAGTAGGAAATCATGTGTTTAATTAAAGACCTTATATTAAATGCATGTACATATGCTAATGTCTAAACAAATTCTATCTTATATCTAGGTTGAATAAAGAACACTAATATTAAAAATGCATCCAATAGATGACCATTTTTCAAATGAGAAAATTTTCATGAGTGGTTTGAGTGTGTGGCAAGTTTCTTGAAGAGCCTTGACTTGGATTATGTTTTGGATAATCCATACCCCGAAACCCCCCAGGAGAAGACCATTTATTTATCAAATCGATAAGTACATGAAGCACAAAAGGCACTGTGATTTCGCAAAGATTTTCATGGTCAACACAATGCTTCCAAGGTTTAGGATATTTGCAAAAATATGGACTTAGAGTCTATAATTATGCAGCTTGTAATGATAGATGAACTTGAAACATTCATGCTATCTACAAGTCTAGGGGCTGATACCTCAACGGTTGAGTTTTCCATGACTGTTATGATAAATCTGAATAGTTAAGGATATTGGGAATCATTTATAATCAAGAAACCTTAAAACAAATTGTATTGAAAAGTCTACCTCCTAGGTATGACAATTTCAAAATAGATTTGTATGGTATCGGTGATCATTATAATTTTTCAGAGATTGGTAGACCTATTGGAACAATATGATATACAGTTTAGAAATAAACTTGAGAACCAACTTGTTGCTGAGGATCAGAAGATAAGAAAGTCTAGAACTTTCAAAGTTAAAAGAAGACTCATGAAACATGACGAAATGAAATGCTGGTTAAGGGCTCGGATTTTTAAAGAAGTGAAGAAGAAACCAAGTCAGACATCTGCTTCAGTTATGTTCATGATAGAGAGTTTCTCTATAGTTCCCTATGAGTCTGCTTGGGTATTAGATACTGGTTGTGGTACTCATATATGTACTTCTCTATAGAGATTGCAGAATAGTAGGAGGCTTGCAAAGAGGGAAATGGACCTAAGAGATGGAAATGGAGCACGGGTTGTTGCAACAGCTGTAGGGACATATAGCCTTCATTTGCTTAGTGGCCTAGTTTTAATTTTAAACCATTGCTATTATATTCCAGCTGTCACTAAGAATATTTTTTCTATTGCACATCTAGCAACGGAATGATTTGAAATTTTATTTTCTCATAATAAATGTCAAATTCAGAGTGACAATATTCTTTATGCTTATGGAATATCTTTGAATTGCATATATGTTCTAGATACTAAAACTAAAATTCTAAATATGAACATTATTAAGAAATTGAAATTAGATAATGAGAAATTCTCATACTTCTGGCATTATCATCTAGGCTACATAAACGAGACTCGCTTAACTAAGTTACACAAATGTGGAGACTTAGGCCCAATGGAATGGGCTTCTTATGGTGTGTGCAAACCTTGTTTAAAAGGGAATATAACTAAGAAACCTTTCAAAGGAAAGGGTTAGCGTGCCACTAGTACTTTGGAAATAATGTATTCTAATGTATGTGGTCTAATGAGTGTAAAGACACATGAGGGTTTCGTCTACTTCATAACCTTTATTGATGATTATTCACGATATGGTTATTTGTACTTTATGAGGCACAAGTTTGAAAGTTTTGATGCTTTTAAAGAATTCAAAACTGAAGTAGAGAAACAGCTTGGGAAAAGTATGAAGGCCCTTCGATATGATCGAGGCGGTGAATACTTAAGCTAGGAGTTTCAGAATTATCTAAGGGATAATGGTATTTTTTCCAAATGGACATTTCCTTATACAACCCAACACAATGGAGTGACAAAAAGGAGGAATCGAACTCTACTCGATATGGTTCGTTCCATGATGAGCCAAGTAGAACTTAGCAGATCCTTTTGGGATTATGCACTTAAGAGTGTAGTTTATATACTAAATAGAGTGCCCTCTAAATCAGTTGATCAAACTCCATACGAGTTATGGTATGGTAAGAAACCTAATCTTTCTCACCTGAGAGTTTGGGGATGTCTTGCATATGTTAAAAGGACAAGTTCAGATAAGCTGGGTGCTAAGTTTGATAGATGTCTATTTGTAGGTTACCCTAAGGAGACTATAGGGTATACCTTTTATGATCCCAAGGAACAAAAAGTCCTTATTTTTAGAAATGCTCAATTTCTCGAGAACAAGCATATACTTGCGAAAGCTAGTGAGAGCATTCTTGAGTTAGGTACTCAAGTATATTAAACAGACAATCAACTGATTATAAACATCTCTTCTTTGTGGAAGATGATGAGCCCAAGACTTACAAGGAGGTAATGGAAGGCTCAGAATCTAATAAATGGTTTTCAGCCATGAGATCAGAGATGGACTCCATGTACAAAAATCAAGTCTGGAACTTGGTTGATGCTCCAAGTGGGATTAAGCCCAAAGGATGTAAGTGGGTTTTCAAGAAGAAAACTGACATGGAAGGTAACATAGTTACCTATAAGGCAAGGCTGGTTGTAAAAGGGTAGAGTAAAAAAGAAGGTATTGACTATGATGAAACATTTTCACCAATGGTTATGCTAAAGTCTATCAAGATAATCTTGTCAATGTCGCTCATTACGATTATGAGATATGGCAAATGGATGTGAAGATAGCATTCCTTAACGGGAATCTGGGCATGGATGTGTTTATGACACAACCCGAGGGTTTCACATCTAAGGATGGTACTAAGGTATACAAGTTGCAAAAGTCCATTTCGTGGACTTAATCAAGCATCGAGGGGTTGGAATATTAGGTTCGATGAGTCAATTCGAGAAATCAATTTTGTATCGAATGCTAATGAGCCATGTGTATATAAAAAGGCTAATGGGAGTGTGATCATTTTCCTTGTGTTATATGTTGATGAAATATTATTAATAGGAAACAATATTCCTTTTCCTCAGACAGTTAAGACGTGGTTGTCAAAGAAGTTCTCCATGAAAGACCTTGGAGAAGAGGCTTTTATACTTGGTATTAAAATTTACCGAGATAGATCCAAAAGGCTAATAGGTCTTTCACAAAGTACATACATAGATAAGGTTTTGGCCAGATTTAACCTTGAGCAGTCAAGAAAGGGTTATCTCCATAAGTCTCACGGGATTAACCTTTTTAAATTTGAGTTTCCGGGAACACAAGAAGAGAGACTACACATGAATGGAATACCCTATGCCTCAGCGGTAGGGTATATCATGTATGCTATGGTATGCACTCGGCCTGACGTCTCACCTGCATTGAGCATCATAAGCAGATTTCAATCTGATCCAGGTGAGAAGCACTGGACAGCTGTTAAAACTATCCTCAAGTACTTACGCATGACTACGGCTATGTTTTTAGTATATGGAGAAGGTGATCTCACTTTAAAGGGATACACCAATGCGAGTTTTCAGTCTAATAAGGATGATTATAAATCCTAGTCAGGTTATGTGTTTATGTTTATGGAGGGGCAGTTGTTTGGAAGAGTTTCAAACAAGATACGACTGCATATTCAACCACAGAATTTGAGTATTTAGCTTCTTCAGAAGTAGCTAAGCAAGCCGTATGCGCTTAAAATATTTATTTGTGATCTCGGTGTGGTGTCCAGCATTATAAATCCGATAGTGGTGTATTGTGATAACAATGGGGCTATTGCTCAGGTAAAGAAACCACGGTCTCGTCATAGAAATGAACATATACTCAGAAATTACCATCTAATAAATGATATGGTAGCCAGAAAAGATATAATTTTAAAATACGTCCCGACTGATAAGACTCTAGCGGATGGGCTAACCAAACCATTGACTTAGGTGAAGCATGACCAGCATGTTAACGAGTATGGTATAAAGCACATGGCCAATTGGCTCTAGTGCAAGTGGGAGATTGTTAGACATGATGTATGCCCTAAAGGCAATTAGGGTGAAATGTCTTTATTAGCTATAATGTACAAACAATTTCTAATTATCAACAATAATCAAAGGCATCATTGTTACTTATCAGTGCTTTCTATTTATTATATCTCGCTAGTATCATATATGTTTGAATATTTATATGCACATTGATGAAAAAAAGTCTGTGACTAATTCATAGCGAAAAAGTGCAAGGACATTGTGGGAGCTATGTGGAGTGAGAACTGCACATACGTGTTATTATGAATAGTCTAAATATCCCTAGTCATAGTTTCATTGAGATCGGACATCAATGGAGCAGATAGACTAGCATATTTAGGCTTACTCCTTGGATTAGTTCTAAGCAGCCGTTCTCACAAGCTGAAGTTTGTACCTTGAGTTAACACATGAATGTATTTGGGTAATACATTCGAGACCGCAATAAGACAGACACTTGGAAATAACTATATCCATGTGTTAGTGTAATGTCTTATTGCAGTAGCATTACGAGTATCCTCAGACTTGAGATAATGGTTACCTTATGTAGAAGTTACTATACTTTGGGTCATACTTATTCATACCCTGGGGATCAAGATGACACGAGTGGTTACAGGTATAGCGATGATCACATGTTGGTAAGCTATGTAGTCAAGATGGGATCCATCACTCTTGATATAGTAATATAATGGAGATGTACTCTAGGGCCCCTTGTTTAAGTGACACACTCATAAACCTCTTATCAGAGTATATAATTGATGGAATGGGTTTCTAATAGATCAACATACAAAACCGCTGAGTGGTGTTCTTCGTGAATAAGTCTAATTCCAGGATAGCTACGACTATTACATGAGCTGACACTTAGTCCAAGCTCAATAAACTAGATGGTACTTAACCTGATGGAAGGAGTGTATTGTACTAGTTACTACAGCAGAACCCGTTCAAGTCATAGGTACGTGATATTCCAAGTATTGGGGGATCATACGCCTTTGCTAGAAAGTCGATTTGATCATCTAGAGCTATTGGGTTCCATAACGGTCTAGAACACTAAGCTTAAAGGTTCCCAGATGGGAAGCCAAATTTAGGTTAACCTCTAACGGCTCTATACTTTGCGATCCTATGAGGTCATACACTATGGGTCTTTATCGGACCATGTAAAGAACCTATGAGCTGGGTCTGTACCGAAAATGCAAGTTGAGAAATCAGTGAGAAGAATAATTAATTGATTTAATCAAATTAATAATTAATAGAAATAATGAAAAGATAGGCAAAAGGTTGGATGAAGTGAGCAAGGGAATTTTCCCATTACGAGTCGGCTCCAAACCAAACATGGGTTGTTCAAAGTGGGGCCTGCATAGCTGCCCAACGAGCCAACAGGCTGACACACCCATAGCGTGTGGGGACAGCCCGCATGCACTAGCGAGTTGCAGCGGCCTGCGTGCAATCCCGCTTGCACTCAGCATGGGCTTCGTGGAAGCTCGTAAGCTGGGCTTGCGGGAAAGCCCGCAAGTGGTAGCTTGCGGCACAAGGCAAACCCGCTAGGGCTTGCCTTATGGCAGCTGCGGGTCAACTCTCGGATATTCATGCCCGCGCGGTTGACCCACTATACATGGGATGGAATTTATCCCATCCCATGTAGAGTTTTAGGGGGAGTCTAGCACTCCCCCTTTTCCCTATAAATAGGCTTCAAAGCCTCATTAATCGATACACACCAAAAAGCTTTGAGCTTGTTTTCTCTCTGATTTCTACTCTCCTCTTATTTTGTTGTGCGAGATCCTCCACGAGTTTCTCCAAACAAATCGAAAAGTTCTTTTAGAAGGCTCAAAGTTTAAGTGAGCTTTCGATTTGGATTTTCAGGTTAATTTACAAGTAGTCTAGCAACTGCAATCAATCGACGGGTTCTACCTTTTCGAGGTTTTGGTCGATGAAGATCTATGTGGATCAAGTCATAGAGGCTCTCCTAGTTTGGAAGCTTGTACCATCAGAATCGCTCAAAGGGAAAGCTGCGGCCAAAAAGAGAGATCAGCACTCATCAACTAGTAATGCTTTTATATTTAAATGCTATGTTTCGTTTATAAGTTTTATAAACCTAATAGCATCTATGGAACATTTTAATCTAGATTATTTCAATTTTGGCATGCTTAGGAGATCCTCAAGTTAATTTTAAGTTTTTGAATATCCATCTTACAACCTATGCATGTTCAATTACTGTCTTGATTAACCAACACTATAGTACTCACAATACTTATTCAAATCTCTTCAAAGAGATACTCCTTCTAGGATTTTAGGGAAGTGAATGTTCTTCTTCTCCGGGGTCTTCTTGATAACTACTAAGATTTGGCTTAGACATCTGTTTAATCTAGGGCGGTATTCTTCTCGATCTTGATATCTACCCCTACTCGATCTGCCTAGTCCCTTCCGCCTCTTGTCATCATATCTTGATCTATCATCTCTTTTTGTATCTTTACCCTAACTATCTCTCCTCATGGTGAAATTTATTTCATTTGATGAGATCAAATCTTTGGCTATGCCAAGAATTTATTGCAAACTTTTAGGGTATCTCATTAGGATTGTGTTCCTAAGATCCTTGTCTCTCGTTCCCTTCATCGTTTCTTCTTTGGTGGTGCTGAAATCTTGGTCTTTAACATCCAAGCAAGCTTCGTTGAGCATTATAATTTTCACCAAGGCTCTCTTCTAGGCCATGAACAATCTCATGTAGACTCCTTGTTACTAATCCAGTCGGGGTGGAGCCTAGGAAGTGTTTGTAAAATGCGTCATAGAGTTTTTCCCAACTCCCTATGGAATTGGGTGAAAGCGAAGTAAACCATCACGCTGCCTGGCTGCCTAGTGTAGCTAAGAAATACCTGCATATGTATGCTTCCACGGCCCCCGTAATTTCCATGCAATTCTTGAAATCAGCAACGTGGTAGTTCTAGTTGTCTTTCTTATACACTTGTCAAAAGAAAGTATGTAAATAAGTTACGAAAGGGTCTGTTCCAGAATGTTTCTCTTAAAAGGTGAAAAATTAGTCTTGGATGTCACCTCTTGTTAGGGCAATCTAGCTTTGCGAAGACCTTCTTGGCTTTTTTCTTAAATTCGGGATCGTCTTCATCTTCCTCGCTTTCTGGCTTAATAGTTCACTTAAGCATTTTGGTCTTTGGGATTTATTCAGGCAGCGTACTTGTTCCTAATCCTTGGATCGTGGCCAACGCCGGGCTGATATCTCTAAGCATTTTTTTATTCTCTTTCATGGTGATCACCAGCCCTTGAAGTAAGGATAACTGAGTGAATTGGCCAATTGATCCCTGTCCCAAATTGAGCTGAGAGATGGTTGTGTCTTGGGCTGTTGTAATTGTTGTAGAAGCGATTAGGGGATTTGTGTGGGGAATGACTGGGGTGGAGGTCGGTATTGTAATATTGTTGTAGAGATAGGGTGACATGTGTCCTTGAGACGCACTTTCAAAGTCCTCCATTAGATTACGGGGTGGAATTATTTCCCGCCTCGATATAATTAGTCCGACCTCGCTTAGATTGCCATTGATGATGACTATAGAGTAGTATGTGTCTAATATCAATTTTTTGTATGCTTCCAGCTCCTCTAGAGTAATCTTGTATTTATGTTGTAACTAAAGGGGTGGGTTGTCTCCTTCCATGGGTCCGTCGTTGTTTGGGCCGTTGGACATCACAGGCGATGGTGTGACTGTAGAGGTTGCTACCATGGTAGGAGGATCATTGCTTGTCCGACTATGGGCCATTGCATGTTTCTGAAATCCAAGGTTATCCGGATGTCGGAATACTCTTTTGTGTGAACCGAAATTTCTTGCCTGAGCAAGTAAATTCAGTATGCGCTCACCGCACCAAAGAAGAATTATTCTGGAATATGGTTCAACACGCTAACTCTCTATAAGTAATTGATTCATTTATGCTCCTCTAAACGTGGCTTGATGGTTCCTGCAAGATAGAAACAGTTGCTATGGGGGACTAGCCGTGTGACCTGCGTAACCTCTCCATGCCTAAGTTAGATCAGAATTAAGAGAGGAGGAATGGAGTTTATAATGTTAAGAATACGTACCTCTTAGTGGTGACCCAAGGGGTCCTTTTATAGGCTTCGAACATCTCCAAGAGTGGTTAGGAGAGTGAATCATATTTAAGTAGAACTCTTGTCTAAACAGATTCTTATCCTCTTGATAGGAAAAAGTTTGCCACCTATGGTAGTCCTTAATGAAGACTATCTTTAGAAATAGAATTTTAGTTGGTATTTATTCCTGAACTAGCGGGATCTATCCAGGCAGATAAGCCGACTTAGTTTAGTGACCGCCTAGACCCATCCCTAAGTGAGATAAGGGAAGACCTGGTCTTTTCAATCTTCAGGGTGGATGTAATCCGCCTGGATGGTTTCTAAGTGGCAGGCATGTGCCTAGCAGTATTTGACTACATTATCAGGCTGTAATTTTGTGTCGTTTTGAGCTACCATAGGGTGTTTAGAAAAGTATTGGCTAATTTTCCAATTGAGTAACAATAGGTAATCTCAACTCAATAGTAGAGAAAATTATGCAAATAACATATTTTACATATTCTACTATAAAGGGCTCCATGGAATACATTTTGACATAGCATAGAATTATCCCTAAACTAGTGTATGTGAACACCAAAGTGGTTGTAATCACATACGTGATATTCGATAAACCAAATAGGATAGATTTGAGAACATGATATTTTGTACTAATAAAACTCTTCCAATAACCAATTATGTGCTGGAAAGTAAACTAAAACAAAGTTATGAAATAGGAAACAATAATCTAATGCAGAATGAAGTCTAAGATGCTCTAGTTTAAAATGATAAACTCTCGGAAGCCTAGATGCCAATTCCCAAAGATAGGGTAATAGGCAAGGATATTTTACACACAAAGGTGGAATATGTGTTGTCATTCCATTCTTATAAAGAAGATATCTGAGCCCACCATTGTATTTGACAACTAGACCAGCATCATGATTCAGGTGTATGAGAAGTAGAGCTGTAAACAACAATTTTGTTGGCAAATTTTGACTTTCTAGCATTTATAGAATTAAATTCTGTTTTGGCAGAGGAGAAAGCCACCGGGAACAAGAATGAAATAACAATCACTAATATTGTCCGCGGAAGGGATTGAGAAGATGAAAGAGGCTACAAACAATATGATATGAGCACCACTAAGAGCATCAAGGAGGATGGACTAACTTTGCCACAAGGTCCAATTACAAGAGAGAAGGTCAAGGAGTTGAAATAAACACTTCAAATATTCATCATAAGGAATGCTAAAGCAATGCAAATTTATAGTAAAATTGAAGAACGAGGAAATGATATCAACAATCTGTGGACAAATTGTCATATTAAGAAAGACATTATTATCTTGTTCTTCATTAAAATTTTGATTATGGTTACTAAATTTTGTTAGAACACATGAAAACAAAATAAGCTTAAATCTGATAAGTTAAGACACCATAAAATCAGCCCAATACATTTGAACGAATTTAGCTTATTTTTAGCATCGGTTATATTATATTTAAACCAATCTATAATCATTTATTTATTTTCATAGGTTGGATATTTATCTCTTAATTAGATAGGTTTATTTATTTTTCCCTAAGGCAATTGAGAAAGCCTATTAATAAGCTTGTAATTTCATATTCATAGATTTATGCAATTTTGTTTCTTCTTTGAGAGCTTGAGAGGTTATATTGGTTCTTATTTTTGTATAAAGAATAGGGCTCAATGCTGTTTTGAGAGCAAATGCTATTTTGACACTACCACTTTGAAGTATTTAGGTCATGTCATTGGTCAAGGAAATGTTTATAAAGATCCACAAAAGGTTAAGGTAGTCCAAAATTGGCCTCTACCTGCTAATGTAAAGCAATTTTGATGATTTTTAGGCTTGCTGATACTATAGGAGATTCATACCTCACTATGGATTGATGAGTAAACCGTTAACAGAATTGCTCAAAAAACATGGTTTTAGTTGGGGACCTAAGGCTACTAAGGCATTTTAGGCATTAAAGAAGGCTTTGATCTCTTCTCCAGTCCTTGCCTTGCCTATTCTTAGCAAGACTTTTAGAGTTGAAATATATACCTATGATTGGGGTATTGGAGCAATACTGATGAAGAATGAACGCTCAATTACTTATATGAGCAAAGCTTTATCAGCTCAACACCAAGGGCTATCAGTTAATGAAAAGTAACTGCTGGCAGTTGTTTGTGCAATTTGTAAATGGGATCACTACTTGTCCTCTAGAAGATTCCTTGTTAGAAAAATCACAAAAGCCTGAAATACTTGCTAGAGAAAAGGGTTACAACTACCAAACAATAGAATTACATTGCCAAGCTATTTGGCTATGATTTTGAGACTTGTTACAAGGAAGGTTCTGAGAATGGTGTTGTAGATGCATTATCTACACTTCCAATGTTTGTTTTGGCCTCTTTAACCTTATCTACTCCTTGAGATTGTTTCTAGTTAGGAAAAGGATGATGTACTCAAAACATTGATTGAGGATTTAAAGGCTGGCAGAAGTGTTCAAGAAGGGATTTTCACTTGGCGAGGAGAAATCTTAAGGAGAAAGGGAAAAATGGTAGTTGGAAATGATGGAGAACTTAGAAGAAAACTAATCCATTTGTTTCATGATTTTGCACATGGTGGACACTCAAGAGTACTTGCCACTTCCAAAAGATTAGGCCAATTTTTTTTTTGGAAAGGGAAGGAGAAGGATGTTAGAAATTACATCAAAGCCTGTATGGTTTGCCAAACTTGTAAGCATGAGCCAGTGAAATCCCTTGGTATATTACAACCATTTCCCATTCCAAGAAAACATTTAGACTGATATTAGTATGGATTTTGTTGCGGGTTTGCTTGAGTCTAGTGGCAAGGAAGTGATCTTGGTTGTTGTTGACAGGTTAACCAAGGCTGCTCACTTTTTGGGTTTGAAAAACCCAATTTCTACTGAATCTGTAGCTATGGTATACTTGTGTGAAGTTCATAAGCTACATTTCCAAATTCAATTATAAGTGGCAGGGATCCTATTTTCTTTAGTTCTTTTTGGACTGAGTTGTTGAAGTTTCAAGGACTCGAGTTGGCAAGATCTACTTCCTATCATCTCCAATCAAATGGGTAGACTGAAGTGGTTAATAGGTGTCTTGAGACCTATTTGAAAAGGCTTCCCTTAGTAGAATGGTGGTACAGCACTACTTTTCACTCCTCAATTCACTCAACTCCTTATGAGGCAACGTATGGAATTCATCCACCCATCCATGTCCTTTACATTTTAGGAGATTCACAATTAGCAAATGTGGATCCGTTGTTGACTGATAGTGAGATGGCATTGTAAAAAATGAAATATTACCTAGAGCGAGCACAGAAGAGAATGAAGTAATTGGCATATTAGGGAAGATCATAAAGGAAGTTTGAGATTGGTGACTTGATTTTTATCAAACTCAAACCATACCGGAAGTAGAGTGTTGTACGATGATCTAACAACAAGCTCTCTCCCTTGTATTTTGGTCCATTTGAAGTAGAGGACAAGGTTGGGGAGGTGGCTTATCGTTTGGCAATGCTAGCTCATTCTGTTATACATCTTGTACTGTACATTTCTCAGCTTAAGAGAAAGGTCCTAAGAACTGCACAGTTGTCAGATGTAGTAGCAGACTCGGGAAGAAAATTACCATTGGCAATTTTGGAATGCTGCTTTGTTAAGAGAGGCAATCAAGTGGATACTAAGCTATTGATTCACTGGTGAAGTGAATCTGAGGAACAAGCAACCTGGGAATTTGCTTCAGTAATCCGTGAGCAATTTCAAGTTTTTGTAGTGAAATCATAACTTTGAGGGGACGGGAATGATGCGTGGCTAATATCTTGAGCCTTTTGACTTTGTTATTTTGTTGACTTTAAGTTTGTTACTTAAACCGCTGCATTTTGGGAGCTGAATTTGTTAACAGCTTTTCCCTTTTTTTTCTTCTTAAAAAAAGGATATATTAAGCCTATTCATTTTCTGTTTTGAATAAGAAAAATACCAAAAAGTTATCAAAAGTTTCTCCCTCTATATTTCTTTTACTCTTCTCTGTCTGAGGTTATTTACGATTCCTTTCACCAGAGTTTCCATTGCTTCATCGTACGGGCCAGGTCTCCTCAAGGGAACACCTGCACGGACCTCAATGATAGAGGGTCGTGCGGGCATAGGCTTTGTTCAAAGCACATAAATGAAAATAAGAATCATCCACTTTTTAGGGTAGCATAGGCTTTCCCTAATGGCACGTAACCATTTTGGTATACAACCAGTATGTCTTATCCTAGATTGGTTAGCAATCATCTACTTCCACCACTACTACATATGGGATACTAATACATTTAACAGTAATTTAGTTATTTTCCTTGATATGTTGTTCTATCAGTTTTGTTCTTTTTGTGACTGGTGTTGTATTTTTTTTATTTTTGATTTATTTGCAACGTGTATCATTAAATTCATGGAAAGTACTCTAACATTTTTCTATAAGAGATTCAAATATTTGCACTAGAAAAAAGTATACTAGTTTTTTTGTTAAAACAAATAAACAAAAACTATACTAGATATGTTTGTTGAAATTTGACTTAGTAAGTTGTTTTGAATAAGTTTAGATTTTCTGTTAGGATTTGATATCAGAAAAATGTGATAAGAATATAATTTTTTGAATTTGAATTAAGCTTTCTTATCATGTGTTAGTCTATAAATAGTCATGTTCCTCAATAAATAAAATATTCATTTTTCCTTCTACAATTTCATTTCATCTCTTTTTATATTCATGTTCATATATTTACAACATCGTATCTCGAGCTATTTTCTTAAGGTGCCTATGATTTAAAGAATAAAAAATGGGCTTTTTTTACTAATGCAGGAATTGGGCTTAATAATTTAGGCCATTAAACATTATTTGAGAAGCCCAAAAAATTAGATCCAAATTATAAGATTACGTTGTGAATAAAAGAAACCAAATTATTGACTTTGTTTGCTCCTCCAAAAATAGTAAACGATTTCCTTTCTTCACCGATTTCTCTACAAATCAACTTCCGATCAAGGAAATTATTGTCAATCTATTATTCCCGCAAGAAGAAACAAGCATTCAAGGCAAAACAAGTAAGATTCAATTCCAAACCTAATTCGAGTTTTGATTCTAAAATGATTCAGATTTAGATTTCGATTACACCTAGGTTTTCCATATAACTGTCCTCTGAATCAATTATGTAACCTAATATGATGTTTCGTTGCATCAGCATCTATAAATTTCTATAAAGAAACAAGCCTCAGTTAAACCTAATTCGGATTTGGATTTTGATTACACCTATCTTTTCCATATAGCCTATAATTTAGCTTTAACTTTTAGCTTTAGTTCTGTAACTAGTCCAAATTCATTATCAGTTGGATGTTAAATTCTTTGGATATGGACTATACAAGAATTATCATTTTGGTAGTTATTGAGGCATTTAAGATAAGATTCACATGTTTCTGGTTAATAAGTTGTATATAATGTATTAAGTATCATGGTTGTAATGCTTCTTTAGAAAATATTGACCGATGCATTTGTTTCATGTTTAAGTTTGGCCTAAGGATTGCTAGAATTTTTAGGTGGTGTGTTGGCTTGGGAAGTAACTAGTGGACTTTTTCTTGTTTCTGAAATGGAAGATAAACATACAGAGCCATTGAATATTTTAATGGCATATGGTTAGGGGATGTCTCTTGAGATGGAAGAAATATGATTTGATCAAACACAGATTGGAAATTAATTTGTTTTTTATTTACTTGTGTATTTAAAATGAAATCTAATTAGTTGAATGTTTTACATAATGGTAGTTAGCTTATCGCTTTTAGAAGTGATCATGCATGAAGAAGGATAATTCCTTCACGCCAATGTAAAAAGTCTTTACTCTTAAACGCTAATACTATAGCGACTGTGAAACTTGTTATAAACTGGAAAAAAAAGAAATTATACCAAGTTTCATTTTGGTATAATACATATTATACATGGTGAAAACTTGGTATGAACCAATTATAGAAGAATTAAACTGGTATGGTACATTTATCTATTCT
>CATIWQ010226526.1:0-24960 GCA_949673415.1 Euphorbia schlechtendalii | reverse complement strand
ACATACACATATATGCATATATATGTATATATGTGTATATATATATATATATATATATATATATATATATATATATATATATATATATATATATATATATATATATATATTTTGTATGTATGTATGTTGGACCAGATA
Organism: Euphorbia schlechtendalii; assembly: GCA_949673415.1. Taxonomy (NCBI): domain Eukaryota; kingdom Viridiplantae; phylum Streptophyta; class Magnoliopsida; order Malpighiales; family Euphorbiaceae; genus Euphorbia; species Euphorbia schlechtendalii. The sequence continues at coordinate 24,822 of CATIWQ010226526.1, read as the reverse complement.
ACAATGGTAGAATGGTATTCTGCTAGTCACTATTTTACCATAGTTGGTGTCAGCATCTGTATGTGTGTTAAAAGTATATTCCAAGATAAAGATATTTCCTTGTACCTTATTTATTTATTTTTGGTAGGATTTATTTATTTAAGAACAATAAATTAAATAAGAAAACATACAAAAATTCACATGAATGCCTATTTATATCGATGTATTTTCCTCTCTGACTAAAATTTATTGTCTTAATTCAGCATGTGCAGTGTAGGGATTGTTTGCCTATCTTTCAGATATCCAAATTTGAAAAAACATTTATATACTTTGTTTCGATAAATATGAATTGTGAAGAGGTTAAATATCAAATTTATAACATTCCACATTTATTTTGAAATACGTACCGAACGATTTTTTTTATTTGAAATGAAATTTGAAGTAATTATGAACTGATCAGTGATCATCATCATTCACCACTCTTTGTGATGTATTAGAAATTAAACTTGAGTTTAATGTGCTTTGTAAGTTTTTTTTCTTGAAATCACAGATAAATATAAAATTTAAAATTTGAGTTTGAACTCCTAAATAGTTTTTTAAAATATACTTCCACTAATCTACCATTTTTATTTGTTAAAAAAATTATACGATAGATAACTTCAAAATTGGAAGGGTTGGAATTGGAATCTCTGAAAAGCTTGTTAAATTTTGCTTTCAATTCATCTGCTACCTAATTTGTAAATAAACTAAAGATTTCTACAAAAAACTATGAAATATATTATAAAATATTAACCGTGTCTAATCCATTTATTCTTTTGCATTTTCTTCGGGATTGGAATTAATACAAGGGCATGTTTGGTATAGAATTACATATTTTAGTTTTGAATACTATATTTCGATCTTTTATAGTAATTATTAGAAATTGTTTGATTTGTTTTTTTTTTAAATTAACTCTGTTGCTTATAAAATAAATAAAATACAGATTGAAAAAGCACAAACTGGCTAGACATGAGTTTTTTATGGATATTTTATAATTTAATAAAGTGGTTGGATCCATAAAATATCATAATTTCATTATTTTTTGATAAAAAAAGAGCTATTAATCAGACAAAAAGTGAAATAATATTTTTCAATTCCTATACCTCCCAAAAAATTCATATACCAAAAGACTCGTCATAACAAAAAAACCCCTCAGAAATAATATATATTTTCCATATTAATAAAATTTGGACTTTGGAGAAAAGCATTGTACATAGTATCTTATTAAAGGAAATTCACAATAGCTGATGGTAATTTGATGTGTATAATTAGCTTTCTATACACATTTTGATATGTTTGTTAGTATAACCTAAATTATGAAAATTTTGCACTTAGGGATATCATCTTCTCTTGCACCACATTGAAAGGAAGATGTGGCCATCAAGTAATTGCCAGATGATTATATAAGTATAGTTTTTTAGTATAGCATATTGTTACGGAGCGTCAATCTCACCCAGCAACCTATTGTCTAACCTTGTTACACTATACTCGCTTATTACCTATGCTTAAAAAAAATTTGGTAAAAATGCTCATATAATAAATAATGAATTATATTTAAATTTTTTATATATTTGCCGTTTAAGCTATTCATAATTTCTGAAATTTATTTTGATTCATGAAGACATGTGATTACTATGCAACCAATTTACCATTTTCCCGTCACAAGCAAATAATTTTTCCGCAACGAGTGCTCATAATCTTAAAAATCTTTTTTATTTTTAAATAATTGAAATCCTATAAATTATTCACATACGAAACACTTTCCGGTTTCCTGGTAAGAAATGAGGTTTTCTAAAGTTCTATAAAGCAGCAAAGTCGGATTAATGTCAACCTTTAATTATACTTAAGTGATTTAGATTTAGCATGTTGTTAAAAACATTCTTTTTTATATATAAAGAACTCTTTTGCAACTTGAAAATTATAAAAACCCAACTCTAAAGTAACAAAATATGCTTATAATGAAAATAAGAAATACTGATGTAAAAATGTACAGTAACAATCCTGGTTGCTATCAAAAGGACACCTTGTCTAATTAATCAATAGACCCTGTTGCCATACAATAAGTACCAAAATTTTCTAAATATAAATCTTAATGTTTAAATTTTTAACTATGAATTTATTGTTGGAAAAATACAATGAAAAAAATAAAATGAATAAATAAATCTTCGATCCCGGGTTTTCTCTTTCGGGTTTGGTACAAAAATAAAAAAATTAATATATGATATGTGTAAAAACACTATGGTATAAATAGAAAGAAAATTGAATAACTTGAACACCTGATAAGTGGAGTCGTACTAGACATTATTCTTAAAACATACTTATTAATTATTCTCAAAATTTAACTCTCATAATTGAATCATTTTTTCACTCTCGATTTAAAAGTGAAAATAAGAACAAAAATGCAATACATTCCAGAACAAAAAAAAAAAAAAAGATAAGTGAAGACAAAAAAAAGATTTTTCTCTTCATTCTTCGCCAACTCAAAATAATATATAAGGCATTAAAATTAGTATATGGTATAATTAGTTTACTCACAAAAAAATCTGACAAAAAAATTGACTCAAACCTTTTATAAGAATATGATAATTAGCCCTTTATGTACTACAAAAAATGTTTCCGTTCAAAAAATTAGTTAATAGAATCAACAACAAACCTAGGGCATTAAACGATATTAAAACCAATTAAAACTCGTTAAAGTACAAAAACATTTACTCCAGAATCCACCTCCCAGATACATGGCCGTTGCCTTTATTAATTTACAAACACAAGTACCCTTTTAAATCTCCATTAAAACTTTATATTTATTATAATATAATAATACAAAATACAGTCAAACCTCTATAAATTAATAATTTTAGAACCATGAAATTTTATTAATTTAACAATGTATTAATTAATCACGTAAATTAATAATTATTAATTTATGGAGTATGTAGTTTATATTTTTACAATGTGAATACGTATGAAATACATGAATTTAATTAATAAATATTAATCATGCATATTAACTAAATTCATGTATTTTAATTGGTAAACTTTTAATATTCCATACATATCTCAAGTTAAATATATAAATCCACTCATATATTAATATAGTTACATGTACTAATATTAACTACGTTACTATGTAATTAAGGAGAGTTACTACGTATAACTTTACAAAACAAAAGAAAAAAATGGCTTCTCATCTCAAAGATATAAAAAATTCCACCATGACAGATAGTATACGTAGAGAATTATGTGAGTACAAACAACAAAATCCAGCATGCATTCAAAAACAATCACCTTACAACACTTTCTTTTACAATATGAGAACTCTACACCGGATTTTCTCAATGCTCTAAGAAAGTTTAGAGATAAAATTCAAGGGAATATTAATTTTAAAAAGAAACAAGTAACATTAGATTCATAATTTCAAAAATCTTCTTATATTAGTTATGAATTATATGAAATATATTTTTACAAATTATGAATTATTAATTTATATGTCAAATGGGACCTGTATGAATTTAATTTTTCGTATTATCTTATAAATTTAGCGAATTTAATTTATATGTCAAATGGGACCACGTTGGTCTCGACTAGGGGCCGGAGAAAATTATTATTTTAGCGAGATTATTAATTTATCGAGTATTAATTTAACAAGGTTCTACTGTATATAACAACCCATAATTTACTTCATTTATCTTTTGATATAATATAATACAAAATTCCAACAATCCCACACTAATTTCAAAAGAAATTTTGATAAAAAAGTATTCTAGATATCTTAGATTTGACATTTAATGCATGACATTGGTGTATTTTGAACTTGAACCAATACCTTTGATAAAACATTCAGTGATACATAAAGTTACTTGAATCAAATAAGTTCTACTATACAATAGAGATTTTACCATATGGCATTATACCAAGGTACATTTCTGACAACACGGTTTTGCACAAATAGGTTGCGTGCGTTCCTGGTTTTTTCATAAATGCTCTAGATATAGTGCCAATATCCCATAAAAATGGTCTCACTTCACACTTACATAGGTGATATTATCAAGTATATAATACACTTTACACAACACTCATAAGAGATAAAATTTATTAAGATTTCTTATAACTCAACCTCTCAAAATATGCAACATAGCATCCACTTTCTCACATCTAGAATTGAGATAATATATTTTATGCTAGCAGAGCTAACAAAGACTCGTTATTACCTTTGAAACTACTTCATGGGATCTCCAATCACTTATGTTGGGTTTCCATCTTTTTGTTAATTTCAAATTGACCTCAAGTCTCATCCTCTCTGATGTTTCCGAAATTAATTCTTTTTCAAAATTTATTTCAGATGATTTGATCATAATCACTCATGACTCACATAGATAGATAGAATTCCATCTTTTAACATGCTTCACAATACTGTCTTAAAAAGAATCTATCTTATTTTATAGATAGATATTGTCATTTGGCAATCATAAAATATTGTCGTCGGTGATCGTTATATTCCGCAAGGAATATTTGCTAAGAAATTTCTTTAACACTTAGCCTCAATATATGTCAACTCTCGAGCACTAAACACTATTATGTCTGCTTAGTTGACATGCCAATATTATTCACCACAAAAAGTGAACATAATAATTAATACAATTTGTATCATACGAATCAAAAATTTAATTATCATAATTGTAATATTAGTACAATGGATATCCAAAATATGGAATACCATAATTCATGGTACGTCCCAAGAATTTCACCATACTTAATATCGTTGTTCAATGATCGTTTTTTCTCTTTTTTTTAAATAGGTATACACGTAAACTTTTTAAAAAGTTTTCCAACATATATAGTGATATGAGAAATCATCATTCATCCTTATAATTCTTATTCACAAAATCACATTAAACATATGATATATATATACAACATTATATATGTTATACTTAAACTATGAAAGATTTTTAAACCTTATTACAATTTCACCACATTTTTAAATATTTCATTAGAGATAACTTTTTCCACGTATGCTAGAATATGTTCTACTGTCAGTTTAGCACCGATGATCACTGCTCATCAATCAAAACAAAAACCGTTGTTCCTATCGTCATTGCCCTAACAAAATCTGTCATACTAAAACACATTTTATTATGACATAGACTGCAAAATATCCTTCAAGATTATTGGAAAACACAATGACAAAAATTGAATGAAAAAATAAATCTTCAATCCCGGGTTTTCTCTCTCGCATTTGCAGGAGTCCACATTGTTGGAATGTCCGTCTCGTAGAGTTTTTCAAGTCTCCACCTTCAACAAAAACAATACAATTAATCAATATGACATGTGTAAAACACTATAGTATAAATAGAAAGCAAATTAAGTAACTTGAACACTTGATAAGTGGAGTCGTGTTATACATTGTCTTTAAAAGATATTTGATAGTTCCTTACAGAATTGAATCACTTCTTTACCATCGATTTGAAAACGGAAACAAGAACGAAAATGCAATACAACAAAAAAAATATAAGCATGACAAAAAGGTTTTTCTCTGAAATCTTCACCCACTTAAAAATGGTACCTACTTAGGATATAAGCCATGCAAGTTAGTGTATACTAATTAGCTTGCTCACTAAAAAATCGAACAACAAAATTGACTCAAAACCATATATAAGAATATTATAGTTAGCCCTTTATGGACTACATAAATGTTTCCGTAGACACAAAAATTAGTAAATATAGTCAACAACAAGCCAATGGCATTTAACGAGATTAAAACTCAATAAAGTATAAAAACAATTAGAAGAAACCACCTTTAAAATTCATGTGCGTTATTTTAATTCAATGTTATCATATACCGTACCATACCATCCGGTTATGCCAGTAAAACTACGTAGTGATAGTGATTTTGGTACGACTCACAAGAATATCAGTATACAAAAAGTATGAGTAAAATTTTACCAAATTATAAAATTGATACAATAAAAATATAAAACACAATTCTAAGAAATAATTGTAATGATGTAAAATGAAATAGCATAGTTTATTATATTTACTTATAAATATATATAGATATTAATGTATTTTTATATATGAAATATTTTTTATGAAAATAATTATCTAGTTTAACTACCGGTTATATCATTGGCCGTAGTGGTAATACCGCGTACTCGTAACTTCATCGGTTTAGTATCCGGTATAATTATGAAAACATTACCTTAATTAATTTACAAACACAAATACCCTTTTAAATCTCCATTAAAATTTTATGTTTAATATAATATAATAACACAAAATAATATATGTAACAATAAATAATTTACTTCCATTGTTTTGAAATAACACAAAATTCCAAACATTTATGATTTCAAATTGAAACCAATCTGTGTAAAAAGAAAAGAAAGGCTGAATAAACCTATGTGTATACTGTCAAACCCACCCATATATATATACCTGTAAAGGGATCAAAAATAATAATAGCTAAAGAACTAGGTTGGTCCTCATATACACACAAATAAGTAAAATGTAAATAAAAATCAGAATAAAAAGGACCACACTAGGTAGAAATCAATAATAGTTACAAGTTTCAAAAAGTTGACAAAAATGTGCTCTGCAAAAATTAAAAAACAGAAAGTAAGAGTTTCTATTTACCCCCCGATTTTTGTGGGTGCTAAATATTGAATCTCAAGAATACAAAATAAAAAGTTAAAAACAGTACAAATGGCTTTTTCAGAGCCAGTTTCAAAACAAGCCATTAACATATAAAATCTAATGAAAGTTACGTAAGCCAACACTTCAGCTTTCTTTTATTGAGAGAGATAAAAGTATCATAGCAGCGTTTCTGTCTTTAGTTATAGTAATATTAATCACTTACTCTCACATTATGTAAGCAAAATATATCTATAGTTCCTGATCTTTTTCTATACACATTTAGGTCATAGATAATTTAGTAAAATTCCATTTCATTTAGAGATCAGGGGTGGAAAAGCAAGATTGGCATTGTTAAGACCGGACAAGTAGGGTTGAAAATGAGGTTTAATGGGGTGAGGAATTCAATCCCCATCCTCGTTAAGTTCATTTAGGTTTCGGGGAAAATCTTTCCACATCCTCATTAAGATTTCGGGAAAAAAAATTTTCCCATTATTCATTCGGGGATTCTTCATTCCTCATCAGGGAATCCCCGATTCCTCATTTCAAAGTTCTACACAAATATCAATAGTTCCAAGAAAATAATAAAATATCAATCTACTTTTGTTCAAAATTTAAATAATAAAAAAAATTTAGAGACTTAAAATATTAATAATTAAAGAGAGATTTATTACTGATTAGGATTGAATGAGGTGAATATGATTATATAAAGGCTTTTCAAATTCATTCCCTACTTTTTTTTTTGTTGCTTCTCCACTTGTTAGTTGTAATTATACAATATTTCAACTATTGTCATGTAACTAGTTATATACCAAAAAGAGGTTTACATGATTGAAAGTATTTAGATAGTTATTCCATGAGTTGTATGATAGCTCGGAATAGCTATTCCATCCCGAAGATGGGCTCTAGGCAAACACTCCACCTTTTTCCATTCATTTTTCTTCTATTCCGCCAACCAAACGAGCCCTTAGGGTTGCTGAAGTTAATCTATTTACAGTAAATTATTATTATTATTATTAAATAGTTTAAAGTACCAAATGATAAATATAAAATCATATTACAAATAATTTGGTTTTTCAAGGAATATTCGAGGTTTCCCCCAATGGGGAATTTGGGGTTAGAGATTTTTCGGGGTGGGGAATGCATTCAATTCCCCATTTCCAATAAGGATTCGAGGATAAAAAATACCCCATCCCCACCCTATGAGGAATATTATCGGGGATTCCCCATCCCATTGGGATCTTCCATCGGGATCGAGGAATCCTCACCCCACTTTCAGCCCTACGGACAGGACATTCGTATGCCATTAATGCTGCCTCTATATTGTATATGTGAATTTTTATTTTGAAAATATTTTAACTTTATCATTTTCAATTTTTGTGAGTTATGGTTTTTTCAACTAGCGTGTTTGAGAATTTTAAAGAATGTAGAAAAATCTGTATCTTGTTGGAAATAGATGAAACTATAATTTTAATAAAAACGTGTCACAGATACAAACAAGAATTATAATTTTGATTTAGTTCGAGTAACTATAAATCTGTGTGTTAAGTTGGGTTTTTTTAAAAAAAACAATTTTACCTCATTTAAGCTTACATTAAATGAAAAGAAAAATCTCTAATCCGTCTCAGATGTGACTTGAACCTAGACATCTAAAATTCACAGCTTTCGTTTTAACCATTAAATCAAGACCACAATCACCACACAATAACATCACCTCATATGACATGAACATTCCGTCATAAGCTAGTTACCAAAGACTATATATTTTATGTGAAATTGAGATGTTAAATCTTGGTAAAAAGTAGTATCCAAAACAACTAATTAAATACTCAATATTAAAAGAGAATCTACATCCAAAGTCATATATTATTTTTACTTTGAAAATAAATTGTGGAATTTAAACGAGCTAAGACTTTTGTCTCGTATTTAATTTTCTATACATGTAACAATATAGCTAATTTATTCCATTTTAATATAGGGTAAACTTCAATAACATGTTTTGTGGTTTGAGTGTTTTGTCAAAAAGGTCATTGTGAATTTTTTTCAAGATGGTGTTTGTGATTTCAAAAATTAGCAAAAATATGATTTTCAATTTAAAATTATTTTATCAAAAGTCGTACTCTTGTATATTTTGAATTGAAATTATTCAGTATAATTAGAAATAATAATACACTTAATTAATAAATTGTAGAATTTTTTTAGAAGTACAAATATTTTTTTTCAATTAAAACGTGACGGTAACTTTTAAAATATCATAATCAAATGAATAATTATCGAAAAGTACTCAATCTTTATGAATAATTCTCAAATAATATGGTTAAATTATAGAAATGTTAAATTCATTGAAATGCTTTCGTGAATACTACTTTTAAGAAAAAATATTTTTTTTCTTGATTTGCAAATTTTTAAAATCACAGACACCCTTTTACAAATAAAATTTCACAAGAACCTTTTTACAAAATAGTAAAATCATAAGATATATTTTTTAAATTTACCCTTTAATATATTTACAGTCACTCTCCTGAATGTAGGAAAAAGATTCTTTAAATTTGTACTTTGGTACATTTGTAAATTTCAATCAATATTAACCATCCTTCCAGTATTAATAGTTGAGATTAAATAATATTTTGTGAATCCCATGAATAATTAAAATTCAATCTCAACTAATTAAAACTGAATGAATAATTGAGATTAACTGAAATTACAAATAAATTCCGTAACAAATTTAGAGAATCTTATCTTGTTGATTTGCTTTGATTAGTCTATTACTAACAAACATGCTTTTCTTACTTTGTATAAAAATTGGAAGCATTGGGATGAGCGGATAATGTGCACAAGAGGTGCGCAGGATAAAAGATAGAATGAGTAGGCCGGAGGTGTAGAGTTGGGCAGTGGAGTGACGGTGGAACTAGTGGTGGGGGCAGAGGAGGAATATGGCAAACCGGCGGTATAACGCTGTTTCTTAGGACCACCTCCTTATTTAACGGACATCAATAAAAGCAATTTTTGTTATTCTTTTCCCACTCTCACTTTTTTGGCGCGTGTTTTTCTAATATTCATTTTGTAGTTTCTTTTTTTTTATTTTCCTTCCAATATTTCTAGTATTTTTTTTTTGTTTTTCATGGTTTATTAAAAATCAATTCCATCATTTTTCTCACTTAAATGGTGCATCATAGGGTCACTATCACAATTGATATAATGATAATACAAAATAGTAAAGATAATCAAGTGGAATTCCAACTCCTTATAAATAGGTTGTAAAGGCCCCACCTTAGAGATTGAAACATGAAGTTATGATCTTAAAGTTCATATGTTCGAATCCGCATTCGGGTGATGTGCGGTGAGGTTTTTTTCTTTGTTGTTATTGAGGCAAAATTGTTTTAGGACACATTTAAAAAATAGCAAAATTTATCACTAATGTGTATTGAATTTTTATTAACCATCCCGTAAAAATTAAGATAAAAACGAATGAGATTACTCATTTTCGTGATTATTGAGAATTCTTTATTTGCAAATTTTTTGAATCACATACCTCCTATTGTAAAATAATTTTCCTTAAACATCATTTTGCAAATGAGTAAAACTATAGAGTACCTTTTCGAAATTTACCATTTTTTATAAAAAAAAATTTATATAAATATTAAGCATATAATTCTACTTTTATATATATATATATATATATATATATATATATATATATATATATATATATATATATAAAGAGGCGGTGTTAAGATCAGTATGCTTGCTATGAAATCCTGATCTTCTAACCAAATGATATTTTCGAAATATTTTGAAATATATAAGTTTAGTTGCCAAAAATATAACAAAAAAGTTCGATGAAAATTTATTATGACAGGCACTTTTAAAAAATTGTAGCAGAAACTTATATGTATTGATATTTGAATGCAAAATATGTTATAGTTATCATTTCATTGTAATTATCCACCCTTACATGTTAACTAATTGTGTAATGTAATTTATGCATATAAATTTAGATCATATATCATTTTAATTTTAAGAGGTGGAAAATATTAATCAAGTAAAGTTAATACATTAGACATGTTTTTTTTTCAATATATTTTTCTTATTCCATTAATAAATTAGCTCTATGCCCATAGTATAACAAAATTTAACAGGTCAGGTCGTCGAGTTAAACAATAAACATGACTAAAATGGTAAATCTTAGGACCATAACATCCTGCATTTGCTAGCTATATCAATTATATAACATTTTTTTTCTTAATAATGAAATAAAAACTCACAAACTGACAGTGAAAAAAAGTTAAGTAGAAGCATAATTTTGAAAGCAAATTTGATTACACACATGAAAAGGGATGTGAAAGGCAACAAGGGAAAGAGCGTGTGAAAGAAGAAGAAAATAAAATGTTGTGGGGAAATAAAAAAAGAAAAGGAAAATGGTCCCCCAATAGATGGTGGAGTCTTTAAATTGTGCAATTAATATGAATTAGATGGGCAAATTATTGGACCACCTCATCTCTTTCTTTTTTTTCTTTTTCATAGTATTCACTTATTAATTTCCATTCGAACCATAAACATTTTCTTTCATCTAAGTGACTAGCATATTACAACCTGAGATTATTGTACTCTCTATTTATCATTTGATTATACATAAAAAAAAACTTTAGATTGTGATATATCTAAGCATTCACAATTATATATGCATAAAATATATTGGATGGGAGCGAAAGAGATGAATTGAGGGAAATGCAACAACTCTAGCAATCGTATCTTTTGAAAAGTACATAGTTCTAGATCATTGCTTCATCTATTTTCTGTTTTGGAATGCTACAATATTACTATCATTAGACCAATGGAATAGCTAGGTGACTAAGTCGCAGATTTTCGACTGTGATTAGTTAAAATAAACAAGGTTTGACCACATAAAATTTCACTATCAAGTTACAATAGATGTAGTCCCAATTTTAGCCATCAGTAAAAAAAAAAAACAATTTTATAAATTTAATGCTATTTTAATTTGTAATCATCCCCGTATATACACACACACATGGAAGCAATTTTTTAACAGAAAATGTTTGTTTAGCAACGAAATATTTATTACCAAATCCAATATTTTTGTTTAGTGTACCCACTATTAATCAACTAGGTTACCATTGGCACTATTACAAATACTGCAGTTTTGAATCGATAATGCATGTGCCACGTATGTATAACATGTTGCGTTATCTCCTAACAATCTAAATGCCTCTCAATTTATTTATGGAAAAACATGATTTTCATATGTACTGAAGGACGAGAATATTCAGCTTTCATCCTCATTCACCTGAAACAGTGGCGGAGGGCAGGGCAGGGCAGCCCTATTGCATATCAGAAATTTTCCGAACCTCCCTGTCAACCAGTGATTTTCAGAGCTTAGGAAGAAAGATTTATATGATTGTGCTCTACTAAATTAAAAAAACTGAGCCTGAAATTAACTTTCATGCGTTTGTATATGTCATGAAATTTCGTCTATTTAAGATATAATGCATATCATTATGTATTAAAAAAAGATACTAAATTTAAAATCCAAACCACATATATTATCAAATAATAATACATAAATTACAATTATATTATTTTTATTAGGACCACCAACAAAGGTGAGAACAACCCCTCTAATTAACTAATCAGTCAATCAATCCACCACTCTTCACATAAAACACAGCTTAAAAAGGCAGCCCACAACTCTTCATGAACTTTTTCTATGAACAACTATAATATATATTTAAAATGATTTCATTACCATTAAAATTCTAAATTAAGACTTTAATCTTACTTGAGCTGCAACAGTACTAATGATTTTGCTGATCATTTAAATATTGGATAATTTTATAGCATGTATGGATGATACTCAGATAGTGCTTGACTGCTTGGTATCTTTCATTTTTGCTAAACTATAAAGTTATTTTTACTTAACTAGACTGAAATTAAAATAATTCAATAAATCTAATATTGTTTCTAACTATACCGAATTTACTGAAACTAAATTAAGTTCAATCAAACAAAAATTAATTGAAAGAATAAAGAAAACTCAAGTTTATAACTTGTAGTATATTTTTTATGGGATATAACTTGTATAATTAATTGGAGGATCAAATAAAAGCTTATGTGGCGGCTTGTAGTCTGAGTATCAGGAGAAGGACCATTATTACTTTCTGTTGTTTCTTCGTCTATATAGTGCTAATTAATCATCCATCATTTTAATAAAAATTAGTGATTAATTAATTTAATTTTCTTAATAATTAATTATTTATGATTTTTTAAATTGTGGTCATGAAATGATTGAGGGGTTTTTTTATGTTTTTTTTTATTAAGAAGTCTATTTTGTATGTATTTCTAATCTCGGTTCATTTGACCCACTTGGCCTAGAGAGAGATTCACACACAAATACAAGAAAATAAAGCTAGAGAGAGAAACTAATAGTATGAAAACTACAATCATGGCTACTCCATATACTCTCCTTCTTCGTCTAATTTTACTTCTCTGTTGATTTCCATTTAAAAAGAAAGAGAACGTTTCTCTCTCTAAAACTTAAATCATCTTCTTCCTTCCATATAAAAAACCCTCTCTCAAATTGCTGTATCTTTAACAAAGTTCCACTCTTTCTTGCTTCAAATGGCAAAATCTCCCTTCTTTCTATCTCAACTTATGGTCTCCTCATATTTTAGTAACCAATTCTATATTTGATCAATAAAGCCAATTCATTTCAGCTTTGAATACTCGTCTGATCTTGCTTTTCTGTTATTTAATTGTGCTTTGATGGCGTGGGTTTGTGGATCTTAATCACTTTCTACCAACAAAATATATTATTCTTGTGAGTTTTCTTTGTTTCATATATATATGGCCGGACAACTGTGTGAAGACAAATCAAGAAACATGGTAATAACATCATCTTCAGCTGGTTTTTGTTACTCGGCTAATCCAGCAATCCAAACCCATATGGGGAATCCGATTTCCGGGTTCGAATCAAACCCGGAAATTTTCAACTTGACCACTGGGATGGAGATGATAGGGTTTTCAAGAAATCATCAACAACATGATGGTGATGGTCAATTCAAGAATCATGATCTCATGGTTGTTGATGATTCTTCATTAAGATGTGTTTTCCCTTGTGAAGGAAATGAGAGGCCAAGTCAAGGACTTTCACTTTCTCTCTTTTCTACTAATCCTTCTGGTATTGGATTACAGTCTTTTGAGCTCAGGCACACTAATTCCCAACAACTCAGCTTCTTGAATTCTAATTCTTCAAGTTCTAGAGATGGGTTTTACAAAAACCCGGTATATCAGCAGCAGGAACAGCAAAATATGATGCAAGACGATTATGCAGGAAAATCGAACTTGCAGCAAGGGCAGTTTCAGATAAGGAATTCAAATTACTTAACAGCTGTGCAAGAGCTTTTGCATGAATTTTGTAGCCTTGAGACAAAGCAAATTGATGATTTACAGAAGACCCAAAAGAAAAAAATTTGGGATGATGAAATTAGTAGTACTAATTCTTCTTCTTCTTCAAGGAAGCAATCAGCTCTTTACTCTCTTGAATTCACTGAGTTACAGAAGAGAAAAATAAAACTACTTTCTATGCTGGAAGAGGTATACTATATGATGCTTAATTTCATCAAATTGTTGTTTTTTTCTATCATGTAAAGTTAGTTTTTTTTCACAAGTTGTGATCTTGATGTTAATTGGAGAAAAAAGATTTCTTCTTCTTCACTGGGTAGTTGATAAAATAGGAAGAATCTTCTATCTTTTTGTTTTTGGAACTAATTTAGCAACTTGGGTCCTCTTCCATTAATGCCCACAATCCACATAGTGACAATAATGGCTTTTCATATACTATGTGAAACTTCACTAATTTGAATTTTATTTCGTTTTCTTTTTAATATGGGTATTTGGATGTATCTATCAAATATCAATCTTTTTTGTATTTTACTCTAATTTTTTATTGGCTGAAAAATATTTCACTGTTTTATCTTCTACATCAGGTAGATAGAAGATACAAGCACTATTGTGATCAAATGACGGCCGTGGTTTCATCCTTTGAGGCGGTTGCCGGAGCTGGAACGGCTAATGTATACTTGTCATTAGCATCAAAGGCTATGTCAAGGCATTTTAGGTGTTTGAAAGATGGGATTTTGGGTCAAATATACGCAGCAAAAAAGGCAATGGGAGAGAAGGATGCAGTTGCACCAGGTACTACAAGAGGAGAAACACCAAGATTGAAAGTAGTTGATCAAACACTAAGACAACAAAGAGCCATTCAACAAATGAATATGATGGAAAGTCACCCTTGGAGGCCTCAAAGAGGCTTGCCTGAACCATCTGTTTCCGTTCTTCGTGCTTGGCTTTTTGAGCATTTTCTTCACCCGTAATTTCTCTCTCTCTCTTTTTTTTTTCATGCGCGATCGGTATCCAACCCACTGATCAAGTTGGTTCTCTCTCTTCTTTCATGTCTCTTGATATCTATTATGTGTAGTCACATTTGTTGTTTTTTGTTTAGACATCTCAAATCCCTTGTGAAGTGGGATTTGAAGCATTAACGGTAGCTAATCAATTCTGCTAAAGGAGGATCCGTAATATTAACTATAACTTAATCCGAAAATTAGGAAGGTTCTAATTGTGCTGCGTTCTCATCAGTCGAAAGCACATTATTCCGTACATGCAATGATTCTGTATGTTGAAACATTGAGTCTGTCGGTAGACATCTTAGGTTCAGATTTGTACTTAATGGGTTGGGCATGATTCCGTAGAAATAACTATACAAAACCTAATATCTCATCAATCGAGATTTTTAGGAAAAGGTAATATTCTGATTCTTTCTCTCTTTTAATGTGTATATATAGACACATGGTATGTGGTAGTGGACTATTACGATTAAGTCACATGAGTGAAAATATTACGGTTTACACCGTAATGAAAATTTAAAGACAAGAAAGTTAAAAAAAGTAATGTTATAAATAACTAGAAACCAAAATAGATATAGCTAGAGTATCAATGTTCTCTTATAATGAAAGAGTAATACAATTCAAAAAAGTTTTGCTATTTTGTGTATCTTTTATTTAAAGACTCTAACTTGGTCACACAGTATATATACTTTGATTCATTAGTAAAATAAAAAATGCATTGTGTTTGTTTGTTTGTTAGTTTTTACTCAGATGCATTCAAATTCTAACTCTGACGTCCAATTATTATGTGGATTTGATTGTTTTTCATAGGGCCCATTTCTATTTTTATGTTTGTATGAAATATAGTTTGTGCAGTAAGTATAACTTTATACGATTTTATTTTTTAAATGTGTTAGTAATGGTAATATTTGAAACATTCTGCAGATACCCAAATGATGTTGATAAACATATATTAGCCCGCCAAACAGGTCTCTCAAGAAGCCAGGCACGTCCATATCACTCTCTAACTTTATCTAATAATTGCATCAATTTATTTATATTATCAATGTGGAATATCTTCTTAGGATCCATTATTTTATTATTTAAATATAAGATTCCCATATTATACTTATAATGTAATAGCCCAATTGCCCTATTCTGTTGGATTTTATGCATACACAAACTTATTCAGCTACTTAAAACTACACATTTTAAAATTTAAATTATAAAAATATGCAATGGTAAATTGATTTGGCATGAGATTCCAATATACTCATGCCCTAATTAGTAAAATTATTTGATATATCAGAGTTATAGGACATTATTCCAAAATTTATTCAAGTCGTTTATCATACATGTCAAGTCTTTATTGAATTTTTTTTTTATTAATCATATTATGGTCTCGTATTCTAACACCGTATTGACACGCTTGTGATAATCGAACAGGTTTCAAATTGGTTCATAAATGCAAGAGTTAGGCTGTGGAAACCAATGATTGAAGAAATGTACACAGAAGAAGCCAAAGACCAAGACGACGACAACAACAACAACTCTGATGGGTTAATGACAGATCTTGAAGACAACATTAACAGGCTTAATCACAATCATAATAATAATAATCCAGATCAGAAGCCAACACCAGATCAACTCCTTCGGATTGATTCAGAATGCATGTCATCAATCATCTCAAACTCCGACAAAAACCATGATCACACTTCCAATAATTTTGGATCAGCTTCTGCTTTTGGTGCACTTGAATTCGATTTTTCGTCATACAATCACCACCATCCAGTTGGAGTGTCTTATGGTAATGATCAAGATCGTCAGAATTTTAACGGTGGAGGAGTGTCGTTGACACTAGGATTGCAACAGCATGGTGAAAGTGGTGTGAGTTTAGCATTCTCCCCAGCATCTCAAAGCTCTCTATTTTACCCTAGAGATCATATAGATGAATGCCAACCAGTTCAATACTCGATTTTAGATGGATCAGACTCTCAGAATTTGCCTTACAGGAATTTGACGGGGGCTCAGTTATTACATGATTTAGCTGGTTAAATGAGAATTTTATTTGGGGTTTCTTCATATAATATATAGTTTTTAGGCATAGATAATTAAAAAGGCTACATATATATATATTTCTAATGAAAATTAAATAGGTTTGGTTCTCTCTTGTTTCCAATTACTGGAAAGAACAATATTGTCTAATTTCTGTTGATGCAAGATTATACAGATATATATTTCCTTTAATGGTAAAAAGTTTTTGTTTGCAAGAGGATTATCCTGATTTATTATTAGTTTTACTATATGATTTGAATACAAGAAATAATTTAACACGGTAAAATTATTAAGTATTGATATGATTTTTTTATCAAGTATTTATATTTCTTAATAATTAAGTTAAAAGTAAGTGATCACTCTATTGCAGATGTCAAAACATATTTTGAAATATACGTTAGTGAGACTCGGAATATATGTTGAGAGACCTTTTTCTACCTCAAGTATAATTTCTCATTAGGTTCAAGGTTGTTGTTTAAGTGGATGCAATTAACTAAGTAAATTTCTTCCTAATTATTTTATACAATAATTTTACATTGTTTTTTTGGTTAAAAGACAAAAGATTAAATAAGTAGTACGTAAAATAATTATTCACAAAATTGTAAAACAAAAACCAAATTGATATATTGTGGTCCCAAACTTTTAATGTCATTTTGTTCGGAGAAGAATTATAATAACTTCATTAAAAAAAAGAGAGAGTTGGATACTTTATTATGATATATACAGTGAACTTTGGGGTTTTATGCTGCCTGCTTTTGCTGATGAAAAGTGCCTTTACTTCCTTTAAAACAACAGACGTCATTATTGTTCTGTCTGAAGATCTCAATTCTTAAAAATATTGCAGCTCCGATCAACGGGAAAGTTGGGGCCTGAGCGGCCGGCCCTGTATAGTAAAACACCATGGAAGTAGAAACTAAAAACAAAAAAGAATAAAGCATAGTTTGTAATAGTTAACTCCTGTTGTTATATGCTAATATTATTAAGATTGTCTAAGTTTTCCAGTTTTTTTTTGGGTTGCAAAGGTTAGTTAGTAAAGCAGTTCCAATTTTTCAAATCTTGCCGTAGCTTCACATGGAGATTTCATTTTATATAGACATTGCATTGTTTATTGGGTTTTTAGGTAAATGCCTATGGTACAATATATAAATTTCACCTCTAACTTTTATAAAATTACAAAAAAAATTTCCTCAAGTTTCAATTTTACATTATTATATAAAAATTGTTTCAAATTTTCTTTTTTACGTCTAAATATATAACCGGTAT
This sequence comes from Euphorbia schlechtendalii, assembly GCA_949673415.1. Classification (NCBI taxonomy): domain Eukaryota; kingdom Viridiplantae; phylum Streptophyta; class Magnoliopsida; order Malpighiales; family Euphorbiaceae; genus Euphorbia; species Euphorbia schlechtendalii. Next base: position 6,454 of record CATIWQ010226526.1, on the reverse strand, counting down.
ATATATCACTTATATAACAAATATGTTAAAACAATTTAGGTGAAGGAGACACAAACATGAATATATATTAGATATATAATATGTATATAATAGGTATATATAGTAGACATATAACAAATATATAATACATTTACGTATAATAGATATATAACATGTATATATATAGAGCGTAAAAATGTAAAATTAAAACATAAGAGCGTAAAAAATGTAAAATCAAAATATAAAAAACATGAAAAAGGTAAAATGAATTTTTAAAAATACATTTTTGTAAATAGTAAACCAAAATAAGATCAAAATCAAAAATTACCGTCGTTTATTTGGCATATTCAATGCCTTTTGTAATTTGTTTGGATTTATTTACTGTGTGTCGACACTCAAAATTCTATCTATGCCATAAAAAAGTCTTTCCACTAACGAGTCAATAATACATTCCATTATGAGATCAAGCCCATCCATTATCTATCACTGGGCCTCATACCTCATGGAGGGCTTTGAAGTGTTCATGGCCCACATTGGGTCCATTAGAAAACAGTCTTAGGCCTCTCAGCTCAAAAGGAGTATCATTGGAATGCTCAGAGAGCCTCATGAAAATTGACTTTAAAAAGTTATTCTGTTAAATTGAGAATAGGAAGTTATTAAGCAAAATGAAAATATTTGGTTTTTGCAATATAGTTTGTTTATTGTGTGGTGTACATGTTATCCATTTAGTCATTATGTGGTGCACACTGTTTTTATAATTATTATTCATGAGTTTCCGAATATAAAGTTATGTTACGCACATTCTTGCAATGACATATTCTATCTTTTATTTTTACAAGTGATAGACAATTCTGTCAAATACTTGCAAAACAAGGCTTGCCCAAGTTTCCGACAAAGCCCCTCTTAATGCTTAAGTCAATTCTTAAGATAAAGGAAGAAGAGGGTATCTCTTGTCTAGAATGAGTGGGGGTGGTTCCCAGAGCAAGGCATAGGTTATCATCACCTATGGGGAGTAGGATGGTGGTGTTGCCATATTAGGGGATATAGTCTTGTCTTGGTAATAGGTGAGGTCCATGTCTAATATTTGTCTTGTTCAAATAACATCTAAACCAAACTCTGTTCTTTTGGGACCGAACTCCGTTCTTCTTGATTCCTTGTGTTTCGTCAAGGTTTTCTTCAAGAACTTGTAAAACAAGGCTTGGTAGAATTTTCGACGAAGTCCCTCCAATACTTTAATCAGTTTGTAAGATGGATGAAGAAAAGGATGCCTCTTGTCTAGATGAATAGTTACATTATGGAGAGATGAATTCTTCCTTATATGCTGAAAGGAGTGGTGGTTTTTCCGGATTTAGGCATAAGTCATCGTTACTTATGGAGAGTAGGGTGATGATGTTGCCTTGTCCTGTCTTGGTAATAGAAGACATGATCTTGTCTTGGGAATAAGTGAGGCACATGTCTAATATTTGGACCCGTTTAGTATTGTTTTTCGATCTACTTTTTCAACAAGTTTTCTTATAAACTCTTTGTAAAAATTATATATTTTAGCTTTAAAAAACACATTTTGATCCCTCATACCATTTAATTAGGAAGTGATTAACTTGTTTTTACAAAATTAACTTTGATGCTTATCGGAAAAATTGAAAATATAAATTTTTTGAAAAGCAACTTGAGAAAGTACAGATAAACCGATCCTTTTCTTGTTATCATTCAGTGATTACATATTAAATTTAATTTAAACATTTATTCGATGGGACTAATTTCAACAAAAATTGAATGATAAGAAAATGGTAATTATCGGGGAAAATTGGGCCGTTTATATCTTAATACATCCATTATACATATTTTCACAATTTACAACATAATTTTCAATTTTTCCCCTTATGACAGGTGCTTTTGTAAATGAATTTTTTTTTAATACATATCGGTGGTTCATTCCACTAATTTACTAAAGCCAACCAAATGTATAGACCCCCGCAAAGAAAATTACTATATTACCCTTTGAATAAATCTAACATTCCTTTTATTTGAGGAAGCAAATTGATGCAATTTTATCAAGTTTGGGAAGGCACAGATTTAACACGTATACTTGTATGTTTTTCTATATTAAACTATGGTTATCTAAATTTAAGTATCGGTAAACTTATAAATTTTAATAGACATTATTTTTTAATCAAATAATAACGTTATTGGATTGGTATGTTCTTTTGCCTTTTAACATTTTTATTTTTTTAACAATATTCGAGATCAACTTCACTTTAAATTAAATGATAAGCTCATTAAATTGATTAATAAGGTAATCAAGTTTATACTTTACGAGAAAATACAATCTTCAATCAATAACAATGAAGTCAATTGCGGGATTAAACGACAGAAGCAGTTTAACGTAGTTTCTTGGGATTTTAATCTCATAATATTCCACGGATGAAGGTGAGAAGTATTTATTAAGCAAAAGCCACTGAAAACAATGGCGAAGAGGAATAGAGTTCACAAGCAAAAAAAAAAACCATCAATGGAGTCTCATACGAAACAACAAGCATAAACTCATAAAGGAAATACACCGCAAATCTAAACCTAAAGCAGAGAAAACATAACAAAAAAGACTGCTGATTCCAGAGAATGATAGAACCTTTTACTGTCTTCAATCAACCTCTTTAAACGCCACAGAACCAATCAAGCCGTTAAATCCAGGGATAAAACCACGTGGAGTTTGAAGGTGTGTGAGAGAAAAGAGAGATTACAGAAAACCAAATTACACGAGAGAGGTATTTATTCCTCAATCAACTACAAAACAGTCTTGAAAGAAAAACAGGAGCAGGCTAAGATTTGCAGGTTAAAGGGCTTGTACCAGGGACAAGGACAACCAACAATCCCAACACAAATTCAAGTTCAAATTGATCATGTTATAAGTACCATACAGATGGAGATTCTCGATTTGGTAGCGACACATCTATAAAGTTTAGTCAATCTGAACCATTTATCCAATTTGAATGGTTGATATTGAAATTTAATAATATGTATCTCAATCATTAAAACTAAATTGGTAATTAAGATTGATTAAAATTTACAAATTTAATAAACACAAAATTTAGAGAATCATTTTCTGGATCATATAGTCAACAAGGAAATTATACAAATAACCGGTTATTTAATACTCATTTTCTGTACAACACATGTGTCCCAAAATTAAAATAATACTACCTCCGTGATTTTTATTAATTCTCTTACACATTTCAAACTTTTTAACAAAACAATTAATAAGCCTTAATGTCTTAAAAATTATGCATTTAATACTATGAAAACAACAAGAGTAAATAAGATATATATGGAAGAAAGATGGAAAAAAATTATAGAAATTTGATATGGAATATTATTTTGGATTTTCATATTTTGGCTAAATAGACTACTAAAAAACAGATGGAATAGAAAGTAATACTATTCAATAGCATTTCGGACACATATCCTACATACGGGAGAAGGGGATTAAAAACCCGACTATTTGTATAATTTCCCATGATCAACATAATACAGTTGGCATTTCTCAGTTGGTTGAGATAATAATCATTTTCTGATGAGTTGAAATCAAAGTTGCCGAAATTAGTTAACCCAAACGTGAAAATTAAGTTGATCAAACCACCAAGGAGGAATAATATGAATTTATATCAGTCATACTACCACGATTGATTAAGCTCAAACATAATCACATGGCAGTAAACTAGTATGAGATTCCTTCCAACAATGACAAGCCAAGTTATCCCTTGTTAATCCACACAGGCAATTACTATGAACATATTATTCCTTAATTTTAAGCCAAGCTTCAAATTTCGCTATTTAGCGCTTCAATGTTTTGGCTCTATTCTGCATACTCAAAACCCTTCCTAATTTGACAAAAAACTGCAAAACTGTCATCCTAAAAAGAAGGATGGCTTCTATTGTGAATTTTATGTGCCAACTTCCACATCAGACAGTCTGCTTGGCACCTCAACCCATACCCGTTATAAAATCAACTCAGTTTGCATATCGGAAAATGATGCACCAGAGAATAGACATTCACCACACAACATTCAAGAGCCAACGATTCAACTCGATCAAGCCATCGGCCACAGACAGCAAAGACATCCCATTGAATCAGCTGTCTGCAGCAAGCATGATCAAGCGGTTATACACGTGTGTCAACGAGAAAAACCTGAAGGAAATCGAAGGCTATATCTCGGACGATTGCTGCTTTGAGGACTGCTCTTTCGTATCTCCGATTCAAGGGAAAAACGAGATCATGCAGTTCTATAAGCAACTTGTTACAGGCATGGGTCAGAATGTTAAGTTCTGCATTGAACATGTTTGCGAAGATGACAACTTTATAGTAGGCGTTGATTGGCACTTAGGTAACTAACGCCATTTTTACAATCTCCAACTAATAAATACTAAAATGAATTGCATAATTCATGAATCTTTGTTCTATGACAGAATGGAAAAACAGGCAAATACCTTTCACAAGGGGATGCAGCTTTTACGAATGCTCACTGGACGGGGATAGGCTATTAATCAAGTTAGCGACCTTTTTCCGTTGACTAATATTAAATCAACTGACCAACAAAATCTTATTGCTAAATAATGCTTCGATGCAGGAAAGCTCGGATTGTAATCGAGTCACCTATCAAACCTGGCGGCTTGGTTCTGGTTATAACCGACACTAACTAACATTTTATAGCTCCAAAACTCAGCATTCTCCTAATTCTAACTATTTTGCTTAATTTTTTCGCAAATTCAGATTCTGTTAAGGAACGTGACAGCGATATTCGACGATTTCCCAAATTTCGCAGAATGTAAGCTATAGAATTCAGTAATACTTCAGCCAAACATAATACGACATAAACTCTATTCACATTGGAAATGTTTTCAGGGTTCCTAAATAGACCTTATGTTATCGTACAATTCCTGATGAAGATCTATAGCCGAGTTTTGGCGCCTATTTTTAATCCGATTCTATCCAGCTACATCAGAATTTGGAATTTCATGGCGCGAATGTTCGCATTCGTTCTAAGCATGCTAATCTACATTTCAAAGAAATACTTTCAATAGGCAACAAAAACAAAGTTCTTTATGACATGCTGGCAGAAGTGGCTTTGAATCATCAATCAATCAGTCATTGTCATTGTCGCGGGTTGACCAAATTTCCAACAGCGAAACAGCAAATAGAGGTCCGAAAATAGGTGGAAGTGGAGGTGGTCTGCCGAAAGCAACAATTGGTTCTGTATTTTCGTTCAGAATTCGATCTCCATTAGTAGATTCGTTATTGTTCTGTTTCTTTGGAGTTGAAGTAGATAGAGTACCTGTTTATACATTGTCCGAGAAAAAATGAATTTTTTTAAAAATAAATCACATAATTAGAATGGTAAAAACAGCAAAAGAGAATAAGAAAGAGATGTAAATATTACCCAATGATCCAGCCACAGGGTAGAGTTGTTTGAATTTGTATTTCACAGGTGTTAATGAAGTTAATCCCCGCATTAATTCACTGATTACAGTGATCTCCTTTCCAAATACTATGGTTGAAATTTGTAAATCAGTAATCCTGCAAAAATTACAACAGATGTCTATATCAGTTAGGTCAAAATGACATTATAGGGTTAAGGCACAGATTTCCCCCAATTTTTGTGCAGAAAAATTAAACCCTCGTACGTTTTGGATTAAAGATTGAAGCCTTCAAAATAAATATTTGAATCACTTCACAGGAAGCAATCCCAATATATATCAAAAAATGTTAATCAATCAGCTCATTGTTAAGTTTAAGGTATAAATTTGTCCCTAGAAATATATCACATTAAAATTTGAATTCACCTCAGAAGATTTATCAATTAAGCAACATAAACAAGAAGAAATCTCAATATATTAAAAGAAGGAATCCGAATTTAGAACATAAGAAAACATGGAGAGAATTACCAAATAAATGATACGATACCTGCAAACTGCAAATGTAGAATCTTTGCTTCCTTCCTTTCAGCTGACAGCAATGGTTTTAACGGAGAATTCTCAGAAGAGAAAATAGATCAATGAAGAACATTCTGGTGTTTAGAGTACACGTGGCAAGCTCATAGGTTACTTCCGCATTTTATAGAGTAACAGAAAGTTTGGGCCGTGAGATTTCGATGAAGCCTATTGGGCTTTCCATGTATAGCCACTAGCCAGTAGTATATTTTGCAACAAAAAAATGATTGTTTTCTAATTTTCTTTAGAGAAATTTTATACCATTGGTATATTTTTGAAAAACACTAACAAACAACGTTTTTATTATATTTTCTCTGTATTCTTTAATTTTTCAGCTATCGAACTGTGGTAATTTTTTCAACCTCGTCTTTATTTTGACCTATTTTTCTTTCAATAGGTAAGTTGCATTTTTTTGCATTGTTATTCCGTTAATACGGTGCTCAGTTAACCAATTAAATGTAAGTTTGAATTCAATTTCTAAAATGCAACAACA